>JAZKJV010003302.1:0-47484 GCA_037367405.1 Ottelia alismoides | reverse complement strand
TCAGTTCGTCGACACATCGAACTTCGACTTCGGCGATGCGCCCAATGACTCGATGAGCGGCTTTCCGCAAACTTATCCTACACTCATATCGGCCAATGGCGCGCGGCATACGCCAAGTGACTTAAAGCTTGGCGCGAATGTCGATATCGAAAGCGATGGCCAGCCATCGGCCCTGGCTGCGGGCGACGATGCTGTGGGTCCTTCGGCAACTGACGATGAAGATGGTGTCTTTTTCAATCAGCCAATACTCAGCAGTTCCTTTGCTGCCACTGTATCCAGTTTCTCTGTCGTCGCGTCGGGCAATGGTAAGCTGGATGCGTGGATCGACTTTAATCGCGACGGCGATTGGAATGATGCAGGTGAGCAGATTGCCACCAACATCTCGGTGACCAGCGGTGTCAATGTGCTACCTCTTGCCATACCGCGCGGCGCTTTTGTCGGTGACACCTACGGCCGCTTCCGTATCAGCACTCAAGGCAACCTAAGTCCAGTCGGCCCAGCCGATGATGGCGAAGTCGAAGATCATCGAATCACGATCGGCAGCGTGGAAACGCCTAGCGACCTGGTGATCGATAGCAAACTGATTGGGGCTCATCGTCTTGAGATCGTTGATAACCAACTGACATTGACCGCCAACTCGCGAGTCTTCTTCCAAGCGATCGTTAGCAGCATTCGCCGCGTGTCCTACCTGGCGGCCAATGGTACATCAGAGATTTACTCATTCAGCTCGCCGGGCACATCGCTGTTCGGAACACTGCTGTTCGTCAGCGCCAGCGAAGTCGTCACGCTGCAAGTAACGCGTGCAACAGTTGACCTGGCTACGTTCGGTACTCAAATCGTTGGTATTGGACGCATCGAATTGGTCAGCGATAGCGAACAGACGCTAAGGTTTGATATCGCCAGCATCAAGCGTCTGAATACTGCCGGAACGTTGCAGATCAAGACCGGTGCCAAAGACATTGTGCCTGTTGGTTCCGCTTGGAAGTACAGCCAGTCGCGATCGGTAGCGTCATCGCTGCTGCACACATTCGCCAACGATGGCGCCAGGGTTGAACTGGACCACGTCTGGCAGTGGCAGAACGTTGTTTTGGGCAATGACGTTAATGGCAATGGCACTGTTGAGCCGCTGGACGCGCTGTTGGTTATCAACCAGATCAACGTCGGATCCAGATTGCCGCAATACAATCCTAGCGCGCCTCAAGACTTCTTCTTTGCTGACACCAGCGGCGATGGCGTGCTTTCGCCGATTGATGCGCTGCTGATCATCAACCACATCAATTCGGGAGGTGCTGGCGAAGGCGAAGGTGAAGCCGCCCCTGCAGAACCTGTTTCCAGCCCTGAGGCTGTTGACTATTTCTTCAATACTTCCTGGGATTTAGACAGAAAGTCACGGGACCGAAGGTTTTTTGCCAGATAATTATTTGTCAGATCGTTCGGCAATCGGAGGCAAGATTGTCAGCGCGGGGGGATGCGTTAGAATACGGCTCTGGTCGCAACTAACCACCAACTCGAATTCCAATCATGCACAATCGCGAAACAGCCAGGCGGCTGCAATTCACAGGCTGTTCTGCTCTGGCATTGGTCATTGCATGGAGCCTGAGCACCGTTGGATGGACCGCGCCTCCAGTGCCGGACAATGTCATCTGGGAAGAGGGCATCGTCTACTCATCGCCCGAGGGCGAATCGTTAGCACTCAACTTGGCGCGCCCCAAGGGCGATGCCAAACATCAACCGGCTGTGTTGTGCATCCATGGCGGCGGATTTCGTGCTGGTAAGCGAGAAAGCTACGATGCGCTGTGTATCAAGCTGGCCAGTCGCGGTTTCGTGGCAGCCACCATCACGTATCGACTGGCGCCAAAGCACCAGTTTCCGGCTGCGGTGCATGATACGAAGGCCGCCGTGCGTTGGTTGCGAGCGAACGCGAGCAAGTACAACATTCATCCCGAAAAGATTGGTGTGACAGGTGGCAGCGCAGGCGGACACTTGGCGCAGTTCCTGGGTGTTACAGCCCATGTACCGCAATTCGAAGGCACGGGCGGCCATCCAGATCAACCCAGCCACGTGAATTGTGTTGTCAACGTTTATGGCCCAAGCGATTTCACCAAATCGTATGGCAAGAGTGTCGATGCCCACGAAGTATTGCCGCTCTGGTTTGGTGGCAACCTGGAGACGGAGCTCAAGAAGCATATCGTTGGCAGTCCCGCTCTATTGGGTTACTCCCGACGCTGCTCCGACGCTGTGCATTCATGGTACTGAAGACAAGTATGTAGCACATGAGCAAGCTGTGTGGCTTGTCGACAAACTGAAAGCCGCGAGCGTCGAAGCCACTTTGCTCACGCTCGAAGGTGCAGGACATGGTTTCAAAGGTGCCGATGCCGAGAAAGCCGACGCTGCCTTGATCGAATTCTTTACTCGCAAGCTCAAGTAAGTTCCACCGTTGAGTTCCTCGTTGCCAAGTTTGAAGTATCGCAAAGCCGTCATCGTGGGCGTTGGCCTGTTGGGTGGCTCTATCGGTTTGGCACTCAAGCACAGGCACCTGGCTGAAGAAATAGTGGGCATTGGCCGGCCAGGCAACCCTCCGCTGGCGGCACTAGAGATCGGTGCGGTAGATCGCGTGGCAGAGTCGGTCGCGGCAGGCGCACAAGATGCTGACTTGGTTATTTGTTGTGCTCCGGTGCAACAAATCCCTGAACATGCCGCGGCTTGTGCTGCTGTGATGAACCCGGCTGGATTGATCACGGATGTAGGTAGTACCAAGCTGACCATTGCTGAACATATCGCTGCGACGATGGCTGGCCAGCGTTTCATTGGTTCACATCCACTGGCCGGTGGCACCGGTAGCGGCTGTCACTTTGCCAAAGATGATTTATTGGTGGGCAGCCTGGTCGTGGTGACACCACTGGCCAATAGTTCGCCTGAACTCGTGCAGCGAACGGAGCAGCTTTGGCAAGCGCTCGGCGCGCGAACAACTTGCATGACGCCACAGGAACATGATGTGGCATTAGCGCAAACCAGTCATCTGCCACACATTTTGGCTGCGGCCTTGGCTGGTGCGACACCGCGTGAATTGTTGCCGCTAACGGCAACTGGTTGGCAGAGCACAACCCGTGTCGCGGCAGGCAGCGCAGAATTGTGGCGGCAGATCCTTGAGGAAAACCGTCTCCCTGCCTTGCAGGCTCTCAAGAACTTTGCCACAGTGCTCACTCGATGGCTCGATGCACTGGAAAACAACGACAGTCAAGCATTGCTGAAACTATTGGAAGAGGGAAAGACAACTCGTGACGCTTTGGGAAGTTGATGTTCTGCCGGCTGTTGGCCAGGCAGATACCGCCGGTCAGTCTTTGGCAGCGGAAGCCCGTGATCTCGGCTTGGGCAGCCATCTGCAGATTGCCGCTGCGCATGGTTTCTTGCTCGCAGGCAATCTTGATGAAAGCCATGTTACGCAAGCAGCCACTGGTCTTTTGGCCGACCCGATCGTCGAACGAGTGTCGATTGGTCGCGTGGGTGATCAACGACTGCAGTCGCCCGAACAGGGGCTCTCGCAAATTGTTTATGTGCTTCCCAAACCAGGCGTGACCGACCCAGTGGCACAGAGCACACTGCAGGCCTTGCAAGATTTGAGCTTGCCAGTCGATCAAGTTCGCACGCTGCGCAAATATTGGTTGAGCAACTTGGACCAGGCTGCGCTGGATCGAGTGTGCAACAAGCTCTTGGCCAATGATTCGATTGAGCAAGTGGTCGTCGGTCCACTCAAACTGGACAAGCTGGACGTCGGCACAGCCTACGAATTCCAATTGGTGCACGTGCCCATTCGCAATCTCGACGATGAGGCGCTCAAGCGACTCAGTCGCGAGGGTCAACTGTATTTGGCACTGGAAGAGATGCAAACCATTCAGCGTCACTTTCAAGAGTTGAATCGCGAACCGACTGATATCGAATTGGAAACTATCGCTCAGACCTGGAGCGAACATTGCAGTCACAAAACGCTGGCCGGTCGTATCGCCTACGAAGACGAAAAGGGCAAGCGTCAGTTCACCAATATGCTCAAAGAAACCATCTTTGCAGCCACCGACAAGATTCGCACTCAACTCGGCAAAGACGATTGGTGTGTCAAGGTTTTCAAAGACAATGCGGGTATCGTCAAATTCGATGACGAATATCACGTGGTCTTCAAAGTTGAAACACACAATCACCCAAGCGCCATCGAGCCGTATGGTGGTGCCAACACCGGCATCGGCGGAGTGATTCGCGACCCAATGGGAACTGGGCTGGGTGCCAAACCGTTTTGTAATACCGATGTTTTCTGTTTCGCTCCGCCAGATACAGATCCGGCTTCGCTACCGCCTGGTGTTTTGCATCCGCGGCGCGTGATGAAAGGCGTTGTCTCAGGCGTGCGCGACTATGGAAATCGCATGGGCATTCCGACGATCAACGGGGCTGTCTACTTCGATAAACGCTATCTCGGTAATCCGTTGGTTTATTGCGGCAACGCCGGCTTGCTGCCTGTCGACAAAGCGGACAAACAACCGCGCGAAGGCGACTGGATCGTGGCCATCGGTGGTCGCACGGGCCGCGATGGTATCCATGGTGCTACCTTCAGCAGCGCTGAACTGACCAGTCAAAGCGAATCAATTTCCGGCGGTGCAGTGCAAATCGGAAATGCGATCACCGAAAAGATGGTCATGGATGTGTTGATGCAAGCGCGTGACGAAGGCTTGTTCACCGCTGTGACAGACTGCGGTGCTGGCGGATTCAGTAGCGCAGTCGGTGAGATGGGTGAATCGATCGGTGCGGAAGTCTGGCTCGATCGTGCGCCGCTGAAGTATACGGGCTTGAGCTATACCGAAATATGGATTAGCGAAGCCCAAGAGCGCATGGTTATGTCGGTACCGCAGAAGTCGTTGGAGCGACTGAAACAAGTTTGCGCTGCCGAAGGTGTAGAGGCCAGCGTGATTGGCCAATTTGTACCTACGGGCAACCTGCGTTTGATGTACAAGGATAAAGAAGTGGGCATCCTCTCGATGCACTTCTTGCATGACGGTCGACCGCCCACCGTGCGCAGCGCCGTTTATAAACCACAACCGGCCCGAGCGAGCGTGCCGAGCGATCTCGATCAGGCGGGATGCGAAGCAGCCATGCTGAAGATCCTTGGGTCACTCAACGTGGCCAGCAAACATTGGATCGTCAGGCAGTATGATCACGAAGTGCAAGGTGGTAGCGTGGTCAAACCTTTTGTGGGGCCAAGCTGCCAGGGGCCAAGTGATGCTGCCGTAGTACGACCGCGTTTGAGCAGTCAGCGCGGTGTGGTGATCAGTTGCGGTATGAATCCCGCTTACGGCGATTTCGATCCGTACCATATGGCTGCCAGCGCCATCGACGAAGCGGTGCGCAATGCCGTCGCTGTTGGTGCTGACCCGGCCCGCATTGCGATTCTGGATAACTTCTGTTGGGGCAATACCGATCGACCGGAGACGTTGGGTACGTTGGTGCGTGCTGCGCTGGCTTGCCACGACCTGGCCTTGGCCTGGCAAACACCGTTTATCAGCGGCAAGGACAGTCTCAACAATGAATTCACTTGGATCGATGGTAATGGAACGAAACAATCGATCGCCATTCCGTCCTCGCTTTTGATCAGTGCAATGGGCCAAATGGCCGATGTGCGCAACGCAGTGACGATGGATCTCAAGTCGGCTGGCAACGATCTATACTTGATCGGTGTTACCAAGCCCGAGTTTGGTGGCTCGCACCTGTTCCAAATACTTGGGCAAAACGATGGACAGGTACCGCAAGTCGATGCGACCATTGCCAAGTCGATCTTTGTGGCCGTGCATGCTGCGATTGAGCAACGCCTCATTCGCTCTTGTCATGATTTGAGCGAAGGTGGTTTAGCTATTGCGCTCGCCGAGATGTGTTTTGGTGGCCATTTGGGCGCTGAGATCGATGTAGCTGCAGTGGCCGCTCGCGATGGTCTATCGGCCACATCGCTGCTATTTGCCGAATCGAATAGTCGCTTTGTGATCGAAGCCGCACCGGGTTCCGCTGCTGCACTGGCAACGATCTTCAAAGGTTTGCCGATCGCCAAAATCGGTCGCGTTACAGCCGGCAACAATTTGAAGATCAGCAGCGGCCATGTGTTGTGCGATCGCAACTGGTCAGAACTGAAAGATGCCTGGTACCGTCCGCTCGATTGGCAATAATTTTTTTGTCAACAAATTTTATGTCAGTGCCTCTGACAAAAAATTTGAGGACAAAAATGAGTAAACCGAATGATCACCGACCAGGACATACAGTTCATCGAGCAGGCTTGCCGGTTGGCGGCGCGCGGTGAAGGTTATGTTGAACCTAACCCGATGGTTGGTTGCGTGCTCGTTCGCGATGGAGTTGTGTTGGCGAGCGGCTATCATCAGCGCTTCGGCGGGCCACATGCAGAGCGTGAAGCGCTGGCCTGTTTGGCGGATGGCCAAGCGCGCGGGGCTACGGCTTATGTATCACTCGAGCCCTGCTGTCATCACGGCAAGACCCCGCCCTGCACCGATGCTCTTATCGCAGCTGGTGTAAGCCGCGTGTGCTGCGCGATGCTCGACCCCTTCCCCAAAGTAAGCGGACAAGGTGTAACCAGCCTGCGCCGTGCGGGTATCGAGGTCGACGTGTTGGCACCCGAGCAATCAACGGCTCGGCAATTGATGGCGCCTTATCTGAAGCGTGTCACACAAGGCTTGCCTTATGTGATAGCCAAGTGGGCCATGTCGCTCGACGGCAAAATGGCCGCGCGCACCGGTGATAGCCGTTGGATTTCAGGGCCAGAAAGTCGCGAGCATGCGCATGCAACGCGTGGGCGAATGGATGCGATCATCGTCGGTTCGCGTACCGCGAGACTCGATGATCCCATGCTGACCGCTCGACCACCCGGCGCGAGAATCGCCCTGCGTGTTGTCGTCGATTCCAAGGCCGCGTTGTCCGTTGACAGTCAGCTCGTCAGAACAGCCCGCGAGTATCCGGTGTTGGTTTGGAGCAGCCCTGAAGCTGCCAGTGAGAACGTCGCCAGGCTTGTCAAAGCAGGCTGCCGCGTAGCATCAAGTCATGGCGAGTATTGCTTGCTTGAACTGATGAAGTTCTTGGCGTCGGAATACCAGGCCACCAATGTCTTATGCGAAGGTGGTGGTCAGTTGCTGGGCGGCTTGCTGGATGCGCAACTGATCGATGAATGCCATGTCTATATCGCGCCGAAGATTATCGGCGGTGCTAACGCAACCGGTCCGTGCCTTGGGTTAGGACTGGAAAACGTAGCCGATCGATCACCGCTCCAAATCATCGAGCAGCGATCGCTAGGATCCGATCAATTCTGGCGAGTAAGTCTTTGATTTTTTGTCCCTCAATCTTTTGTCAGAAAGACGAGAGATTATCCGGCCTTGCGATTGGGCTTGCGTTCGCCGGGCTGAGGCATCGGCAGAATCTTGGGTGCAGGCGCGGCCGATGGACCAATTTGCCATGGGCGACTCGACTCGCCTTCCCAGCGGTGACGCGCGATCTGATCAAGGATTTGACCAGCCAACTTCAATGCATTGGTCGCGTCTTCGCCAGTGACCATGGGAGCCGCGTGAGTGCGAATACTCAGCGCAAAATCATTTTGTTCGTCCAAGATCGCATTGCGTGGTTCCGCAGGCAATGTTTCCACCGTGAAGAGTTCACCGAAGATGGAACTCTTGGCTTCGGCTCGCTCTTCAGCCGACAATCGATCCAGTTGGACTTCGCGATCAAGTATCTCGGCCGATGGCTTGATCAGGCGGACTTCGTTTTTCGAGAAGTCGATATCTGCCATCGAACTTGTTGAGAAGATCGACATGCGACGCGTAGCATCCAGACTGACGCGCGAGGCTTTGAAGTTAGCGATGCAGCCATTGGCAAAGTTCACGCGGGCTTCGGCCAGGTCTTCGTGTTGGCCCAGCAAGGCAAGGCCACAAGCCGACACCGAGACAACCTGGCTGCGCACCAGGCTCAACACCAGGTCAATGTCGTGAATCATCAAGTCATGCACGACGCCAATATCGGTACTGCGTCCGCTGTAGGCGCCTGCGCGCACGCATTCGATGTACTTGGCGGTGCCTAAGTGAGGTTGGACAGCGGTCCAACTCGGATTGAAACGCTCGACATGTCCGACTTGCAATACCAAGTCATGACGCTTGGCGATTTGTACTAGACGATCCGCTTGATCGGCGCTTGAGGCCAGCGGCTTTTCCACCAGGACGTGAACGCCGGCACGGAGCAAGGCGCTGGTGACGTCATAATGATAGACGGTAGGAGTAGCCACGATCGCGGCGTTGATGTCACCGATCAAAGGATCGATGCAGTCGAAGGTGGGCAGTTGCAGGTCGCTGGCTACCTGATTCCGCGCTGCGACCACAGGTTCGACTACGCCAACGACTTCGAATTGATCGTTGCTTTTGGCCAAACGTGCATGGATCTTGCCCAGATGTCCCGCGCCGATGATGGCTACTTTCAGCTTGCTCACGCTGCTTTTCTCCGATCGCGTCCGCGGCCATGTCGGCCCAGTTGCGAGTTTTCAATGAACTCGAATAGTACCTGCAACTCAGGCATCAGTTTGTTACCGGCAGCCAGGATCTCGCGGGCATGCTCCATGCCAACGCGCGAACGATAAAGCAGACGATACGCTTCCATCAATGCCTTGATGGCTTCGGGCGAAAAGTTCTTCCGCTTCAGTGCTACCACGTTGACCGTTCGAGGACGAGCCGGAAAACCTTCGACGAGCATATAGGGCGGCACGTCATGCAACACGCGACTCAGACCGCTCACAAAGCTATAGCAACCAATAGACGCAAAGTGATGCACGGCGGCGCCACCGCTGAGCGTGGCGTCATGTTCGACATGTACGTGTCCACCCAGCATGACGTTGTTGGCCATGATGACACGGTCACCTACTTTGCAGTCGTGGGCAACGTGGCTGCAAGTCATGAAATAACAGTCATTGCCGACAGACGTGATGCCATCTTCTTTTTCGGTGGCGCGATTGATCGTCACCGATTCGCGCAGCACATTGCCATCGCCGATGATGACTTGAGTCGGCGTGCCTTTGTACGACAGGTCTTGGGGTTCGGCGCCGATGACAACGTTTGGAAACAGATGATTATTGCGACCGATGCGGGTGTTACCGTTGATCGTAACGTTGTTTTCCAGTCGAGTGCCTCGGCCAATCTGCACGCCGGCCCCGATCACGCAATGGTGACCGATGCGGACTTCGTCATCCAGCTCGGCTCTGGGATCAACGACAGCCGTATGTGCTATGATCGTGGACATCGATGCAGCTTTCCAACTCTAGGTCTAATGGGGCGTTAAGCGATCCGTCGCTTAATGTCTGATAGTTTGAATGATTTGGCTTGCGTACTGCCTAAGTACGATTGGCGTAGCTGGCCAGCCAACTGAGCGTTGAGCTGATGACCGCTACGATGAGCCACGATACGACCGACGATATCGACTCCCGCCAACGCCAGGTCGCCTAACAGGTCGAGCGCTTTATGCCGGGCGCATTCATCGGGGTAACGTAGTTGATTGTCGATGGGACCGTTGTCGCCGAAGACGATCAAGTCGCGCGTGGTCACGTGCTGGGCAACGCCTTTGCTCTGCAAATGCTCGGCTTCGGCTTGTGTCAAAAATGTGCGAGCTTCGGCCAGTTCGTTTACGAAGGTGAATTCGTTGACTGGACAAGTATAGGAACAGGCGCTGATGGAGCTGGTTGGTCCATAGTCCAGTTGGTATTCGATCGTCAGACCGTGACTGGGCGGAGCGGGATAGGCGACGACCCACTGCGATTCGTTGCCGACGCGCATCGGTTGCGAGATCACATGCGTGGCTCGCTCAACGCGCTGCGTGGTACGCCCTGCGCTTTCGAGCGCCAAGATGTAGGCGTGGCTGCTGCCATCCAGACCAGGCATTTCACAGTTGCTGCAGTGCACTTCGACGTTATCGATCTTAAGTGCATAAAGGGCTGCCATGACGTGTTCGATCATATCGACCATGGCGGGGCCGGCGAGCAATCGCGTGCGTAGCGACATATCGACTCGATGATCTGCGATTGCCTGCACGCGCGGCATATCGGGTAGATCGCTGCGAACGAACTGAACACCACTATTCACTGCCGCAGGCAGAAACGACACCGTGATAGGCTGGCTGGACCAGTACCCACGACCAGTAACCTGGCAAGGTCGGCTGAGCGTTTGCTGAAATCGGAAAGCCCGCATGACGTCCCTGTTGAAACCAAGTGTGGCTCAGCAGTCCTTGCTGAGCGAATAATCGATGGATCGTTCGTGCGACTCGGCTGGTATGCCGAGCGAAAGTCTTGCTCGGCAGAGGACTGCCGAGCTACACTCTGGCGGCAGAGGACTGCCGCGCCACATTGTTACGGCAGAGGACTGCCGAGAGGCAAGGTTACTATTTGCGTGGTAGCTGATTCGGATTTGGTCGGCCGGCCGATTGCGTCGGTACGGCTGGCTTGGCAACCGAAGCTTGAGCTTTCAACTGTCCGATAACCCAATCGGTGATGTCCACGCGAGGGTCATTTTTGTGATAGAAGACTTCTTGCATCATCGCTGTTTCGATGGTGGCAGGCTTCTTCACATCTGGCTTTTCGCGAGCCACTTTCAGTACCACGTAGGTATCTGCGTATTCGCAATAGGCTTTGACCAGTTCTGTCACTTGCGAATGAACGGTCGCGAAGATCATTGCCCGCTTCTCGTCGAACTCTTTGTTCTTGCGAACAACATCCAGACGGAAAGTTGTATCGTCGGCAGCGATGGCTTGTTCCATCTTCTGATATTCTGGCGTGCCTTCGGTTAGAGTCTCGCGCATTTGTTCCATCTTCTTAAGGATGTCTTTGCGGCGAGCTTCAAACTGTTGTCCGACTTGCTCCGACTCGGCCTTGATGGCTTCGATCTGATCCTTCATCGTCGGATGATTGTTCAGAATGAAAGCCAGGTCGATCACGGCAATCGGAACGTAGTTGGGGTTCTGCGTCGGAACCTTGGCGGGAGCTTGCGCTGCCCCGGTTGCGGCTGGCGCTTGTGCCTGAACGGCCGAGGTCATCAGAGTGACCCCAGCAACCAGCGAGAATACGAAACTTCGAATGCGCACCTTCAGCACTCCTTGCTTACTTATGGCGTGAGCGAATTATGGGGGATGCGTTCGATCCTTCCGAACCTTCCCAAACTATTCATTTTTACGTATGAACTTTGGCACTCATGCGTGAATTGCTTCCAGTCCAATCGCCGGGGCATTGTGACGGGATTGGATGCACACGTAAATAGCGAATTCCCTGGGGAAACTAAACTATAAAATATTTTTTGTCAGCCAATCTTCTGTCCGGTCTGACAAAAAATGACTGACAAAAAATTCGCTAGGGCAGTACGCGGAGGCGGATGTTCTTGAATTCAACTGGAGCGCCTTCGGATTCGAGGCATAGGTGGCCGGTGGCGGGTTGGCAGTTGGTGCCGCCGGAGACCTCTTCACCGTTGACCCACAGGCGAACTTCGCCATTGATGGCGCGAACATAATAATGATTCCATTGATCGACTCCCAAGCTCAATTGCTTGCGTGGGAAACTGCGCTGACCGTTGGGAGCGACCGGCTCGAACGCCTTCATCTTGCTGCCACCAACAGGGAACACATCGCCGTGCGTGGTGAACCAGTCCGCCTTTTTGCCGGAACTCTTCTCATACTTTTCGGTATAGCCATGGTCGAGCACCTGCACTTCGATGCCAACGGATGGCAAGCGGCCCGGTTTCAGATCTTTCATGCCTTCGGGCGAAGCCCAGATGAAGATGCCCGAGTTGCCGCCGCTGGACAGATGGCGCCATTGGGCCACAAGCTCAAAGTTTGTGTACTGCACTTTCGATCGTGTCACACCCACTGGCTTGCCGGTGCATTTAGCCAGCGAACCATCCCAAGTCCACGTGTTTTCATCCAAGTTGACGCGTTCAAAATCCTTCTCGGTCAGCTCCACCCAGCCCGGTCCTTGCCCATCGATAAAGGCTCGAGGCGATGCCACCGGTTCCTGAGCTAAAATGACACCGGATGCAATCAAAGAAACCGCCAGGGCATAGCAACCGATTGATACGTAAAGTTTCATGGTGTAGGCTCGTTCAAAGTGGCTGTTCAACTTGTTCTTTATTTTCTTGTCAGAGCTCGAATTCTGACCCAAAATGAAGGACCGAAAACTAGAATGTAACGACATGCAGTCGAACTTGATAGTATTTTTTTTTCTCATCGCAATTTGTGCGTTGACTCAAGATGTGCCGCAAGCCATCGATAGTCATGAGCTGCACAACGTATGGCAACTATCGCCCCGCGTTTTTAGCGGCAGTGAACCAGAGGACGAATCCGCGTTTGCGGAACTGGCACGTCTCGGTGTGAAAACGATTGTCAGCGTCGACGGCATCGCGCCGAAAGTGGATTTAGCCAAGAAATACGATTTGCGTTATGTCCATGTGCCGATCGGTTACGATGGCATCGATGATCACGCTCAACGAACTCTGGCGCGCGTGGCCAAGGATATCAATGGAAAAATCTACATTCACTGTCATCACGGCAAACATCGGGGGCCGGCCGCGGCGGCGATTGTATGTCGAGCCGACGATGGCAGATCCGCTGAGGCCGCGCGGCTGATTCTCGAAAAAGCCGGCACCGGCAAAGAGTATCCGGGTTTATGGCGCGATGTGGCGCATTTTGCCAAGCCAACAGGGCCGCTGCCGCAACTCCAGGAGCGTGCCCAAGTCGAATCGCTCGCCGGCGCCATGGCGCGCATCGATCGCACCTTTGATCGCTTGAAGCTCTTGAGCAAAACAAATGGCGCCCGCTGGCTGATCATCCTGATGTGGTTGCCATAAATGAAGCCGTGCAACTGCGCGAGTTGTTCGCTGAATCAGCTCGAGTCGCTCAAGGCGGGAAGCTCGTGCAGGGGCTGCAGGCCATATCTGCGATGGCTCGCGAATTGGAAACATCGATCACTTCAGGCGATCCATCGGCCTCCGATGCGCTCATCGTTAAACTCACGGCACGCTGTACAGATTGCCATGTGGCTCATCGCAACGAGCAATCGAACAGACAAAAAAACTAAGTGACGAAAAATTACTTCGCCAGGTGCATGCCCACGGCGACTGCGCCGAGGCCGAGGAGCAGATGTGCAGCTATCAATCCAGCGGCGATCCAAGGCCGGGTTTGCCAGGCGATTATTATGTCCAGACCGAAGCTGCTAAAGGTTGTCAGCCCGCCCAGAAAGCCGACGCGAACGGCCACTTCCCACCAAGTGCCGTGCAATTCTCGGCGAATTGTCCATTGGAACAAAGCACCAATGACGAGGCACCCCACTACGTTAACTCCTAACGTAGCCAACGGTAGCCACTGTGGGCCGAAGCCACGTGTCCACAGCCCCACAGCGTATCGAACCAGCGTCCCTAACATGCCTCCAACTGCTACGGCCAGCCATTCTTTCATCATGGTCGTAAATTCCGTCTGCTGGAGGGGCTATTAACAGTTGATGAAACTCGCCTGTGGCCGTATTCTGAAAGTCCTAGGCTTTTTGTTCTACCCCCTACTTTGGAGTTTGGTGCGATGGCTTCTGTTGAATCGAAACGTGGGACACAAGTAATGACCGGTGCAGACATCCTGGTCAAATCCTTGGTGGATCACGGAGTAGAGGTGATTTTTGCCTATCCGGGCGGCTGTTCGATGCCCATGCACCAATCGCTGACCAAGTATGGCAAGAACCTGCGCACAATTCTACCGCGACATGAACAAGGTGGTGCATTTGCTGCTCAAGGCTATGCTCGCAGCACCGGCAAGCCCGGTGTGGTGATGGCAACGAGCGGTCCGGGCGCTACGAACCTGGTTACCTCGATCGCTGATGCCAAGCTGGACAGTATTCCGCTGATCGCCATCACTGGCCAGGTTCCAACTTCCGTGATCGGTACCGATGCCTTCCAAGAGACGCCGATCGTTGAAGTATGCCGTGGCATCACCAAACATCATTATCTCGTTACCCAGATCGATGATCTGGCTCGAGTCATGAAGGAAGCATTCCATATCGCGACCACTGGCCGTCCTGGCCCTGTGCTCATCGATATGCCGAAGAACGTCCAGATGGACCAATGCGAAGTTGCCGACGATGTGCAAATGAATTTGCCAGGCTATCGAGGCAACGTCCCGCATGCTCGACCAGAACAGATTCGACAGATCGCTGCCGCCATCAAACATTCCAAGCGCCCGATCCTCTATTGCGGCGGTGGCATCATCGCTGCCGAAGCTTCCGATGCACTGCGTCAGTTGGTCAAGCTGACCGGCATTCCAGTGACGATGACCGTTATGGGTTTAGGTGTTTATCCGAACCAAGAAGAACTGTCGCTGGACATGCTGGGCATGCACGGCAGCGCCTACGCGAACTATGCGGTACGCGATTGCGATCTGTTGATCGCTCTGGGAGTACGCTTTGACGACCGCGTTACCGGCAAGTTGGAAGAGTTCGCCAAGAACGCCAAGATCATTCACGTCGACGTCGACGCAAGCGAATTGAACAAGAACAAAATCGCTCACATTCCAGTATGTAGCGACGTTGGTTTCGTACTGAATGAATTGAACAAGATCGTCGAAGCCCCCGAAGATATTTCGGATTGGGTAAAGAACTGCAAAGCGCTGAAGGCCAAGTATCCGTTCCACTACGACGAAAAGTTTGACGGCATCCTGCAACAGCACGCGATTCGCGAATTGTCGAAGTTGACTGAAGACCGCGATACCTACATAACGGTCGGCGTAGGTCAGCATCAAATGTGGGCAGCTCAGTTCTTCCAGTTCCGTCAGCCACGTCATTGGCTGAGCTCATCTGGACTGGGCACCATGGGCTTCGGTTTGCCTTCGGCCATGGGCGTGCAAGCGGCTCATCCGAACTCGCTGGTCATCGATATCGATGGCGACGGCAGTTTCCAGATGAACATTCAAGAATTGGCAACGCTGTTCTGCGAGAAACTGCCAGTGAAAGTATTGCTGCTGAACAATCAACACCTGGGTATGGTGGTTCAGTGGGAAGATCGCTTCATGGGCAGCAATCGAGCTCACACCTATCTCGGTCCAATCGATCACGAAGAGGCCAGCGGTATTGGTGTGACCGAGAAGCATGCCTATGTTGCCCAGCGCTACCCTGACTTTGTCGGTATCGCCAAAGGTTACGGATGTGGTGCAGCCACGGTCAGCAAAAAGTCCGACCTGCGCGGCGCGTTGGAAGAGATGATCAATTACAAAGGCCCCTACGTTCTAGACGTCTGTGTGCCTTATCAAGAACACGTACTTCCAATGATCCCCGGCGGCAAAACGGTCGCGGATATGATTCTGGAGTAGAGCATCTTTGTCATCACATTTTTGTCGGACGATCTGACAAAAATTGCTAGACAATAAATAGCAGGCTGAGCGGCGATTGGGCTGGGAAACAAAGTAGGCGGCTGGCATTGTATCTTGCTACAATGCTAGCCTGCACTCTTTCCTCCCGCCTACTGGAACCACCACATGTCGCCGCTGCGAATTGCCTTGATTTGGTTGGGCCTGTCGCTCAGCATCGCCGGGCTCTCTTCTGCTCAAGATGTTGAGTACTTCCGCAAAGACTATGGCATCGCTCGCGGCAGCCAGGCATTGCCGGATGACTTATCGGTCGATGGCACACTGTTATGGAAAACAGATCTGGCGCCGGGCCATTCTTCACCGTGTGTCTGCGGCGACGCCATTTATCTGACGACCTACGACAAAGAAGCCAAAGAATTGGCCACTGTCGCGCTGGATCGCAAGACGGGCGTCATTCGTTGGCGTCAAGTTGCACCGACTCAAGAGTTCGAAGCTGTGCATGCGACGGGCAGCCCGGCCACTCCGACGCCGGCCTGCAACGGCACGCAAGTCTTTTCCTTCTTCGGCAGTTACGGCATGTTGTGTTACGACACACAAGGCAAGCTGCTGTGGGAGAAACGCATGGGCCCATTCCAAGATGAATTCGGCGCAGCCAGTTCGCCCATTCTTGTCGACGATAAAGTCATCATCAATCAAGATCATGACGTCGATAGTTTTATAACGGCGCTCGATCAAAAGAGCGGACAGACGCTTTGGAAGACGCCGCGCAGCGAGGCAACTCGCAGTTATTCCACGCCACTGATCGTCGAGCGCGATGGCAATAAGCAAGTTGTTATCGCGGGTTCATTGCAGTTGACCGCTTACGATTTGAACACCGGCGAGCGATTGTGGTGGTTCAATGGTCTTTCGCGCATCGTCGATTCAACGCCAGTCATTCATAACGGACTGATCTACCTGGCGACCTGGACACCAGGTGGCGATCCAGGCGAACGCATATCGATGGAGAGCTTTGACGAAGCGATTACCAAATACGATAAGAACAGCGACAAGATGGTGGCTGCCGACGAACTGCCCGCTGGCAGTCCAGTGCTCGAACGCTTCTTCCGCATCGACCTCAATCAGAATAAACAACTCGAAGCAGACGAATGGAAGCGGCATGCCAGCGTGTTCGAGCGCGCTCAGAATATTGCCGTGGCATTAGAACCCGGCACGCGTGGGCCGCTGGGACCGCAGTATGTGCGTTGGAGCAATAATCGCGGCCTGCCCATTGTGCCCAGTTCGATTGTGTACGACGGCGTGATGGTCATGGTGAAAGACAGCGGTATCATCACCATACTCGATGTCGATAACGGCAAACAGCTGCAACAACTGCGAGCCGAAGGTCGCGGAAACTACTACGCGTCATTGGTTGCTGGCGATGGCAAAGTTTATGCGATTAGCGAGTCGGGAGTTGTCACGGTTTTACAATCCGGCAAGTCGGGCAAGATTCTTTCGAAACATGATCTCGGCCAGCGCGTGATGGCTTCGCCCGTCATTCGCGATGGTGTCATCTACATTCGAACAGACTCTGCGTTGCACGCATTTGGTAAAGCCAAATGAAGACAGGGAATTGCGAAAAGTTTCTGTCTGTAGATTTTTTGTCCGGTCGCCTTCCTCTTCTGTGCGCGGCCTGGATCGCTTGCTTCATCTATTCATCCGTTGCTCGCGCTGATGAACGCCTTGAGTTTTTCGAGAAACGTATACGACCGGTATTGATCGAGCACTGCTATCGCTGCCACAGTGCCGATGCAGAAGAACTGCGCGGTGGATTGCGATTGGATTCGAAATCGGGCTGGCAGCAAGGTGGCGACTCTGGCCAGCCGGCGATTGAGCCAGGATCGATTGCTGCAAGCCTCTTGATTCGTTCGATCGAACACGCCGAAGGCATCGCCCCTATGCCACCGATGCAGGCGAAGCTGGCCGACTCGGTCATTGCCGACTTGAAGAAGTGGGTCGAAACCGGCGCTTTTGATCCTCGCGATCAAGAAATGCCAACTCGCGCCAGCCAGGCTGACTGGCAATCCGCATATACACAGCGGCTTAACTGGTGGAGCCTGCAACCGATCAAGCCTATAACGGTACCTGAGGTCAGTAAACAGACAGGCTTGTCGAGCAACACAAGCTGGCCTCGCAACGAAGTGGATAACTTTGTGCTGGCCGGTCTGAAAGCGCGAGGCCTCCAGCCCAATGTCGAAGCCAGCAAGGCCACGTTGGCTCGACGACTGAGTTTAGCGCTGACCGGCTTGCCATTGGATTCTGAAAGATTGAATGAGTATTTGCGAGATGACTCCCCGCAAGCTTATGACCGACTGGTAACTTGGTTGCTTGATAGTCCGCATTTCGGAGAGCGATGGGCGCGGCACTGGATGGATGTGGTGCATTACTCCGACACGCATGGTTACGAGTGGGACGTGCCCGTAAAAAACGCGTGGCGATACCGGGACTACTTGATTCGTGCCTTCAACAGCGACATATCTTATCGACAACTGGTGCTCGAACAACTCGCTGGCGATCTGCTGCCTCCGCGCATAAACGCCGCCTCTGGTATCAACGAGTCGTTGATTGGTCCGCTGATGTTGCGATTGGGCGAACGCCGACACGGCGATAACTCAGCCGCTGAAGGCATTTCGCAAGAAGCGGTAGCCAACATGATCGACACGATTGGCAAAGCGTTTCTCGGTACAACATTGGCCTGTGCTCAGTGCCATAACCACAAGTTAGATGCCGTCGAACAGCGCGACTATTATTCGTTGTCCGGTATGCTCATGAGCACACGCTTTGTATCGCGCCCTATTGATGCAGACGCTCATCGCAACGACGAAACGATTGAAAAGCTGCGCGGACTAAAGCAAGAACTTCGGCGCGAATTGGCTAAACGCTGGCTTGAAGTTACCCAGTTATCGAACGATGGCGAACTGGTGAAACAGCTTCGCGGGGTGAAGGCGGACGAGAAACCTTCTGCCGCGTTTCCAACCACGCTGCTCGACTTTTGGAAACGATCGCTGACCTCAGCCGTAACGGAATCAGAGTTCACACAGGAGCGAGAAAAACGCGAGTCGGCCAATGAAACGAACTTGAGATTGCTGGCGGATTTTGCTCCAGCGGCCTCGAACTCGACGAGCCCAACAGGCAGTTCCGATTGGCGTTGGGAAGGAGCAGGCATGCAGTCGGGCCAGGTCGCTGATGGCGAACTGATCGTTACCGACGAAGGCGATCAAGCGCTAGTGTATCTTTTGCCTGCGGGACGTTATTCGCATGTCTGGTCAGCGCGTTTGGCTGGCTCTCTGCACGGTCCACAAATGGATCCGACAGAACCCATCACGTTTTCGATCGAAGGAGTCGCTGGTAAGTTCGCTTCGCAATCGTTCATCGTCGATCGAGCGCTCAATCCGGAGCGACTAGCCTTTCCCAAACGTCCTTTTCCCGTTTGGCAGAAACTGACAGCCGGCAACTTTGACTCTTTGGAAGGCACCATCGATCGATCGCCGCGGCGCGTTTACTTCGAACTGGCCACGAAGTCACTCAATAACTATTTTCCGCCGCGAGTCGGCTATGGCGGGGCCAGCGAGGCGGAGGTCGCTGATCCGCGATCGTGGTTTGGAGTGAGCCGTATCGTCGCGCATGCCGCAGACAAACCACCGCAAGATGACCTGGAGCGTTTTGTGCCGCTGTTCGGTGAACTGGCAGAGGAAAAAGATTGGTCGCTGCGCCTGGTAACGCTGCTGCGTGCTGCCATTGAACGCTGGTCTGCGGGCGAGTGCCGAGCGCCGGATGTGCAATTGCTCAACGATGCTATTCAAAACAAACTGTTGCCGATCGGCATGCCGAAAGACTCCGCCATTGAACGCCTTGTCCTCCGATATCGTGAGCAAGAGAAATTAATCCAGCCCGATCAAACTGTTGGCAGTGTGGCGGAATGGAACGAAGCGCAAGATGATCGCATGGCCATCCGCGGTGTCTATACCGACTTGGGCGAACAAGTGCCGCGCGGCTTGTTCGCTTCCTGCCCAAACATAAAATCGCACAAGATTCGTCGAGCGGTCGTTTGCAATGGGCTGAAACCCTGGCCGATGAAAACAACCCACTGACTGCACGAGTATATGTCAATCGAATTTGGCATTACCTGTTTGGTGCGGGGCTGGTGCGCACGACGGATGACTTTGGACATCTCGGTGAGTTGCCAGTTCATCAGGAATTGCTGGATTACCTGTCCGCCCGCTTTATGAATGAGGGTTGGTCCACGAAACGGCTGATTCGTCTGCTCGTCAGTTCCGCCACATGGCGACAGAGCAGCTTGACTGACGCGCAGGCGGCGGAAATTGATCCAGAGAATCGCTATTGGCATCATATGCCGATGCGAAGACTTGAAGCCGAGGCGCTACGGGATTCGATGCTGGCAGTCTCCGGTTGCTTGGATGGTCAGTTGTACGGTCCGCCGATCGAGCCCTATCGCACTGCGGAAGATGCGCAGAAACGACTGTTCAAAGGACCTTTGGATGGCGAGCGCCGTCGCAGTATCTACTTGGAAATGACGTTGATGGAGCCGCCAAGATTTCTGGCGATCTTCAATCAACCGTTGCCCAAGCAAACGATGGGCAGACGCGATGTGACCAATGTCCCCGACCAGGCACTAGCACTTTTGAATGATCCGTTCAGTATCGAAATGGCCAGGCAGTGGAGCCAACGCTTGATGCGCGATCAATCAACATGTATCGCGGAGCGCAATGCGAACATGATCCAAGCTGCCCTGTCCCGTCCCATCAAGCCCCAAGAGGCGGACGCGATGTCAGCGCTGGTCCATCGCCTGGCCGAGCAAAGACAACTGCAGAATGATTTGCTCAATGAGCCACTGATATGGCAAGATGTAGCGCACGCCGTGTTCAACTTAAAAGAGTTTTTGTATGTCCCGTAAACACCGCCGAACTCGGCTCGGTGGCTTGATGATTGGTTGGCTAGCTGGGCAATCAGTGAACCACTGACACAAGGTCAGTGGTGAGTACACCACCGAGCTTGGCTCGGTGGCTTGATGATTGATGGGCTAGCTGGGCAATCAGTGAACCACTGACGCAAGGTCAGTGGTGGATGCACCACCGAGCTCGGCTCGGTGGCTTGATGATTGGTAGGCTAGCTGAGTAATCAGTGAACCACTGACGCAAGGTCAGTGGTGGGTACACCACCGAACTCGGCTCGGTGGCTTGATGATTGGTGGGCTAGCTGGGCAATCAGTGAACCACTGACGCAAGGTCAGTGGTGAGTACACCACCGAGCTCGGCTCGGTGGCTTGATGATTGGTGGGCTAGCTGGGTAATCAGTGAACCACTGACGCAAGGTCAGTGGTGGGTACACCACCGAGCTCGGCTCGGTGGCTTGATGATTGGTTGGCTAGCTGAGTAATCAGTAAACCACTGACGCAAGGAGTGGTGGATACACCACCGAGCTCGGCTCGGTGGCTTGATTGATGGGCTAGCTGGGTAATCAGTGAACCACTGACACAAGGTCAGTGGTGGGAACACCACCAAGCTTGGCTCGGTGGCTTGATGATTGATGGGCTAGCTGGGTAATCAGTAAACCACATTTTGACGTAGGCTGAAGGCATAACTGGTTAGCGGGTTCACCTAGCCTTCGGCCACGGGCTAAACAAAACAGCCCTACGTAAATCAGAATTGCACAAGGTCAGTGGTGGGTAGACCTGCCCCTTTTTTCGTTCAGGTGACAGAAAATGCTTCAATCGCTGCGATCTTGCCCGGGACGCGAACCAGCGTATTCATCGCGCCGTGAATTCTTGCAGAAGTCATCACTAGGTTTCGGTTGGCTAGCGCTGGCCAATTTGTGCCTTGGTGCAGATCGACCCGCCACGCAATTTCCCGCACGGGCGCGACGTGTCGTTTTCCTTTTCATGGATGGTGGCGTATCGCATGTCGATACGTTTGATCCCAAACCAGAATTGACGCGCTTGCATGGCCAGCCCGCCAAATGGAAGCAAGATCCGCTATCACAAGCCGTCAGCGCGGGACGCAAATGGCTGGGCAGCCCTTGGAGCTTTCAGCAGCATGGACAATCGGGCTTGTGGGTCAGCCAGTTATTCCCGCACCAGTCGAAGGTGGTCGATGACTTGTGCGTGATTCGATCGTTAACGGGCGAATCACCGCTGCATGGTGCACAAAGTTTACTACTACATACAGGCCGCTCCGTCGCAGCAGCACCCAGCATCGGCTCCTGGGTGTCTTATGGCCTGGGACGCGAAAACGAACAGTTGCCGGGCTATGTGTTGCTGAACAACGATTGGATTCCCAACGGCGGCTTTCAGAACTTTGCAAGTTCCTTTTTGCCCGCCCATCACCAAGCGACGCTGGTCCGTGCCAAAGGTGTACCGGTAGACAACATAGTGCCCAGCGATCCCGGCGCCGTGCAGCGCGCTAAGCTCGACTTCTTACAACGCAGCGATTCACAGTTTGCCAGCCAGCAAGGGGAATCCCAAGAGATCGAATCAGCCATTCGCAATTACGAAACGGCTGCGCGCATGCAGACATTGGTCCCAGAGTTATGCGACATAACCGGTGAAACCGCCGAAACGTTAGCGCTCTACGGCGTTGACCGAACGAATTCATTCGATCACCTGTACGCGCTGCAGTGCCTGCGCGCCCGCAGACTGCTCGAAGCAGGTGTTCGATTTGTGGAGATTACTTGCCCTAGCACTCATGCCAACAACTCACCGTGGGATCAACATGGAGAACTGAAACTCCGCCACGCGGAAAATGCCCGCATCACCGATCAACCTGTGGCAGCCTTGCTGATCGATCTCAAACGCCGCGGATTGCTGGATGACACGTTAGTCGTATGGGCCGGAGAGATGGGTCGCACGCCACATAGCGCCGGCAGCGATGGCCGCGATCACCACGTAAGTGGTTATACAATCTGGATGGCCGGCGGAGGTATGCGTGGCGGCATGACCTACGGCACCACCGATGAAATGGGCATGAGCGCCGTGGAGAACAAACTAGACATACACGATATCCATGCCACCATTCTGCATCTGCTAGGTATCGATCACAAGCAGTTAACGTTTCGATTCGGCGGCCGAGAAATGCGATTAACCGACGTTCACGGCCGAGTCATCCAGGATTGCATCCTCTGACATAAAATTTTATGTCAAAAAATTTTTCGTCTGCACGCCCTACGCTTCGGCAACCTTATTGCGAGCGCTGGCGATCAGCCTCGCGATCAACGGTAGAAGTTGTTTCTTGCGCGAGACGACATCGTCCAGCTGATACAAGTGGCGTTCGACGCGGGGATAATTGATCTCTTCCCAGTAATCGGGCTCGTGCGACATGAGCAGCAAGCTGCCGTTGGATACGATGTCGGTGACCAACAGCGACGAGAATTCGAGCCCGCGCGATTGAGCCATCTCGGCCAGCGCGGCTAACAATTCATCTTTTCGCTGCCAGAACAATTCGAAGCCGATCTCTTCGATCTGTGAAATCGTAAAGCGAACATCGTGCTCGGTGAACTCTTTGCAGTCTTCGCGTATCACGTCTTTCGAGGTGCAACTTCGCAGTGCAGAGCCGATGGCAAAGAACTCGCGCGCATACACATCCAAGTCGCACTTGCAGAAACCTCGCAACCAATCGAGGCACTCACGATCGGTCGGCGTCGAAGTTGGCGATCGCAAAAAGAGCGTGTCCGAGATAATCCCCGATGCCATGCATAATGCGATGCCCGATGACGGTGTCAGTCCAGCGGCACGGAACTGTCTCGCTACCAGCGTGCAGGTCGAACCGACCGGTTCGTTGATAAAGCGAATTGGTTCCGAAGACTTGAGAGACCCGCCCAAGCGATGGTGATCGAGCACTTCGACAATGTCAGCCTCGTCGGCACCAACCACGGCTTGCGACAGTTCATTGTGATCGACCAGTACCAGCTTAGGACGCGGTGGGTTCACCAAGTCAGTCTTGGAAAGCACGCCGTAGAGCTGACCGTTGTCATCGAGAATCGGGAACAGCTTTTGTCGACTGCGGTCGACCGAACGTCGCACTTCCGCGACTGGATCTTTGCTATGCAGAGTGATCGCATCGGTATCGATCGCGTCGTCAATTTGACGCGCCATCTTGATGCGCATCGTTGTAGTCGCCGTATCGAGCGGGCTATTAATCACAGTGACATTGTTGGCTTTGGCTAGTTGCAACAAACCAGGTGATAACTTGTAGCCACCAGTCACGACCATCACGCGTACGCCATGCTCGAGCGCGGGCAATTGGATCGTAGGTCGGTCACCGCTTACCACGATCAATTGCTTGGGTTCAAAGCGATGCAAACGTTTGGTAAAGCCTTCGGCGCTCATGGCGCCGACCATAACCATCATCTGCGATGCCTGTTCGGTATCCAGTGCGTGCTGGTATTCGCCGTTGATCACCTGGCAGATCTTGTCGACCGACGTCGAGACTTGCCGAAAGCGAATCGGGTCGGTGTCGCCTTCAAAGACCAGTTGCAGTAAGTTGAGCAGCGTCAAAACGCCCGATGGCTTATCGTTTTCATTCAGCACCGGCACCGCGCCGATGTTGTGCTCATTCATGCGCTGATAGACTTCGAAGAAGACTTCTCCGCGACGGGCAACGATCGGGTTGCGACGACAGACGTCACCCACTTCGGGCCGCACATCCATGACGATGCGCGGAGCCGCCAATCCGGCTCTTTCCAGCGCGAATTCGGTGCGTTTATTTGGCGCACCGCAGCAGCAGGCAACAGCATCGGGTCGAGAAGTGCGTTGAAGAAGATCAGCGTACGCTAAGGCTGCGCAAATGGCATCCGTGTCGGGATTGCGATGCCCAAATACAAACACGCTCATAACTGAATTGTTGCTCCGGCAAGGGGCTTGCCCACAAACTGCGAGGGGTCGAAAAAGATGGAAGCTATTGGACCAGCGCCGCCACCGAAGCCCAGCCATTCCTATTGTACTCGGCCGCAATCCTAACAATAGGGTATAGAACCGAACAGAAGACTTGACAAAAAATGCTTGACGAAAAAATCGTCACCGACAAGCTTAGCAGTACTTCTTTTCCCAGCCTTTCATCGCCTCCAAAAGCTCTTCATTGCTGGCGATTTGATTCATGCGCTGCCGCGATTCAAAGTCCGTTTGAAAAACGTAGAGCGCCTCTTCGTGATCGCGCAATTGGGCTGGGGTCAGGCGATCGAGGAACAGCATACCGTCCAAATGGTCGGTTTCGTGTTGCAAGATGCGTGCATCGAAGCCTGTAAAATCCTGGTCGATCTCTTTGCCCGTGATATCGTATGCACTCATGTGTATCGTCTTCGATCGGACGACGTTGGCATTTACGCCGGGAATACTCAGGCAGCCTTCCTCGGCTTCTTCATTGCTGCGCGGACGGGTAATCGTCGGGTTCAGATAGATCGCAGCGCGACCGCTTTCCGGATCGCCTGTGGGATCCCACACAAACATACGCAAGGGCAACCCAACTTGAGTAGCGGCCAGTCCAACACCGCGATGAGCATACATCAATTCGATCATGCGCACGGCGAGCTGTTTGAGCTGCGCGTCGACGCGTTTAATGGGCTTGGCCAGGTAACGCAAACCTGGGTGCGGAAACGTTATAATCTTTAATTGTGCTGGCGAAAATTCTTCAGCCATTAGCTACCCGCCTCAATCATCTTTCGAAACTCTTCTTCGCTCAACACTGTCACGCCCAGCGACTGCGCCTTGGCCAACTTGCTACCGGCCTTTTCGCCGGCCACAAGATAATCGGTACTCGAGGAAACACTGCCGCTCGCACGGCCGCCAAGCGATTCGATCAATCGTTCGATTTCGTCTCGTTTGAAGTGCACCAAGGTGCCGGTCACGACCAGGGTCTTGCCCGCCAACAGTTGCGGCGTGGCTGGCGTTGCCGATTCGCCGGCTGGCTGCTGTTCATCTTCCAGCCTCACTCCAACTTTGGCAAGGTCATCAAGTGTTTGACGACCATATTCGCTATTGAAAAAGTCGAAGATGCTCTGAGCAATGATGGGACCGATTTCATCGATCTCAGAAAGATCATCAGCACTGGCCTGGGCAAGCTTCCAGAGCGAACCATACTTCTTGGCTAAAATGCTCGACACGCGTGCACCCACATGGCGTATGGAGATGCCTGACAGCAGGCGGCCCGGCCCACGCGATTTGCTTTGCTCGATCCCCTCGAGCAGCTTTTCGGCCTTGCGTTTGCCAAATCCTTCCAGCGTCAGCAATTGCGACTCGGTCAATCGATAGAGATCGCCGTAACTGGTAACCAGCATTGATTCCACTAATTGATCGATGATCTTTTCGCCCAGACCATCGATCTCCATGGCGTCGCGGCTGGCAAAGAATCGCAACTTCTGTCGTAGCTTGGCTGGGCATGTTTCATTGCGGCAGCGAATGTAGACTCCGGCTTCGTCCTTTACCAGTTCGCTCTGGCACTCGGGGCAATGCGTTGGAAATTCGTAAGGAGGCAAATCACTTTCGCGTCGATGCTCTTCGACGCGAACGATATGCGGAATGATCTTGCCAGCCTTCTCGACCACCACCCAGTCGCCAACGCGAATGTCTTTGCGTTGAATTTCCTCGGCGTTGTGCAAGCTGGCCCGGGCCACTGTCGTACCAGCCAACTGCACCGGCTCCAATTCAGCCACCGGAGTAATCGTACCGGTCTTGCCCACTTGAACTCGAATCTCGTTCAGCCTGGTAACTGCCTCGTACTTTTCGAACTTATAAGCCACCACCCAGCGCGGACTCTTACTGGTACGACCTAACTTTTCGCGCAGGTCGAATTGATTGAGCTTGAAGACCAGACCATCCACTTCGAAGTCGAGTTCATGCAGCACTTCCTCGAGTTCTTCAACGGCGGCAACCACATGATCGATCGAATCGAACAGCCGAACTTTGGGAGTTGACGGCAGGCCGAAGCTGTTCAGCTGCTTGAGAAAATCGACATGAGTTTCGCTATGCATGCCTTCGCAATAACCGACGCCGTGGCAGAAGAATCGCAAGTGCCGCTCGGCGCAAATCCTTGGATCTTGCAAGCGAATCGTACCCGCAGTGACATTGCGTGTATTGGCAAACGGAGGTTCACCCGCTTGCACGCGTTGCAGGTTAATCTTCACCAGCTCGGTGTTATTCATGTAAACTTCACCGCGCACCTCCAGTAGCGGCGGCGGATTGCCGGACAGCCGTAATGGCACATCGGGGATCGTGCGAATGTTGTGCGTGATATCATCGCCCACTTCCCCGTTGCCGCGCGTGACAGCTCGCTTCAGCAGGCCGTCTTCGTAGACCACGGCCGCAGCCACGCCGTCCACCTTCAGCTCCATGACCCAGGCCGTCCGCTCGACGCCCAAATTCTTTTGAGCTCGGTTCAGGAAGGCCTTTAGTTCGTCCATGTTGTAGGTGTTGTCGATAGACAACATGGGCACTTGATGCCGCACCTGGACTAATTCAGTGACCGGCGCATCACCGATGCGCTGAGTCGGGCTATCGGCGGTAATGAGCTCAGGATGCTCGCCTTCGATGGCCTTGAGTTCAGAGAGCAACCGATCGTACTCCAGGTCGGTGATCTCTGGAGCCGCTTCTACGTAATACTTTTGGTCATGGTACCGAATGAGCTGACGAAGCTCTTCGGCGCGCTGGGCTGCCTGCACAAAGAGTCTCCAAGTTCAAATGGTTGGAGGAATAGGTCGGCAGTAGTATAGCGGCAAGAAGTTCTGCATTCTTTCGTCACTCAACTTTTTGTCGGAACTGTCTAGACAAAAAATTGAGTGACAAAAAGTGCGAATGGACTTAGGCCAAGTCGCGATCTTCGAACAACAGGAGGGCCAAGAACATCGATAGCACCATGTACAGCACGCAATAAATCAACGTACCAGAGAGCAGCGACATCGGAATGGGGCTGCCAGCGTCGATTGCGGCTTGCATGGAAAAGTGCTCGAGAATCGGTGTGACCGTTGCAACCAGCTGAGCCACGAACTTGACGATCGGGAAACCTTCATTGGCACCGCTGACGATGGCGGTGGCCAGGTGACCAACTACATAAATCGCAAAACATACAGCGATATTGGCCAACTGCGGCAAACGCGTCGCCAGTGCCACGCTAAACGTACTGAGAATCGTGGCCTGCATCAAACCGAGCACCAGGCCTGGCACAGTCGCGACCATTTCACGATGACAATCTTGCCATGACGGCATTTCCAGCGAATTCTCGCGGGCTTCGTAAATGGGCTTGTAGGCAACCGCTCCCAACTCGAACGTACCCAGGATCACAAACAATAAAGCCACAACCCAAAAGATGCCCAAGAATTTTCCGAGCACAAACGAACGACGTTGAATGGGCTTGCTCAATACTGTCAGCGCAGTGCGGCCTTCGATTTCTTCGCTGATCGAACTGCTGGCCGACCATATACCTTGGAATGCAGCCAACAACATGATGACCACGATGCCGCATTCTTTGAGTAGCTTGATGTCCTCGCCAAAGGTATAGAAGGACAAAAACTCAAACAACACGATCAGGAACGCGCCGATGATGATCAACACCAGGAACAGCGGCTGCGCGATCTCGTTCTTGATGGTAGCCAGCGCAACAGCCGAAGCGCGTGGCGCGACCGCTTGTTGCAACAGTATTGCCACACCTGTCAGGAACACGACAGCCATCGCGATCAAGATGGTCGATGCTTCAGGCACCGGCGGCGTGGTCGTTACGAACACGGTTAGCTTGCCATCGACCACTTCATTATTGCGAACGTGCAAATGACGTTCGGGCACCGTCGGGATCGGTGGCGAGCGACCTTCTCGTCGCGACCATGTCAGTTCTTCGTTGGCCGTCAATCGACGCGGTGGATCGTAGAACTCGGTACTATGTCCAGCATCGGCCAGGTCGACGGTGGTCGTCGAGCGGATGACCATACCGGTCATCAACGGCAGTTCGACCTCAAGCGGGATTTCGACCAGCGGAGCTTGATCGAGCTCGACGTTGGCAGGCATGGCTGGAATATCGTAGGTGTATTCGCGTGTGCCTGTCTGAAACAGTCGCGGAATGCTGCGCATGGCCGCTTCGGGTTGCGGGAACAGTAGGCCCGACAACAGCCCCACGGCCATGACCATCATGACGACCACGCCCAAGACAAGCGATGCACCTTCGCCCAACGTTCCGAACAAAGTGCTCGCACTTTTGCGCCCTGGGCAGAACACGAAAGCCCATCCGATAATCGCGCTCAATAACACGACCGCGAGGTAAATCATCCAACGTTCGACTGAGGTTTCACGGCCATCAAACGAATAGATATGGATCACCCAAATGGCCGCTCCGGAAACGATAGCGGTGAGCGCAGCGCCGACGAAGTGGCCTGCCGAGGATTGCGAAAGCTGTTCAATTGGTTTGACGCTCGACAAAATCTTGACGAGCAATAGAAACAATCCCAGCAGCAGAAATCCCGCCAGGATCCCGACACCGACCAAGAAGAAAGGGCTTGCCCACTTCACCAACCAGGACTCGGCGGCGTTGGTCGTCGTCGATGCTGGGGCGGCAGCCTGTGCCAACAAAGTGGGGATTGCGTTTAACTTCAGCAGGAGATCCATAGCGTAAGTCAGCAGCTCGACAAGAAAAGAGACTGGGATGGACGGTATTTTGCTCGAAACCGTAGGCGGCGTCGACTGCCCCCGCTCACGGAGCACCCAAATTCTGGTGGGTTACGCTCTGTACGCAAGCAATAGGTAATTGGTTCAATCTCTTCGTCATTCAATTTTTCTACGTAGGTCAGCCTTGCCAAGGCTGACCTGCCGAAGGGCAAGATGCTGCAAACCTTATAAATCTGGTGACTCAGGCTGCTGCGTCTTCATTGGCTGAATCTCTGGTGCGGAGGCATAGACGCTTCGGCAGGTCAATCCCGGCGGGATTGACCTACGAAGGGCAAGATGTTGCAAACCTATAAATCAGGTGACTCAGGCTGCCCCGTCTTCACTGGTCGAATCTTTGGTGCGGAGGCATCTGCGCTTCGGCAGGTCAATCCCGGCGGGATTGACCTACGGGCCTCATAGGTTCAAATACTTTCTAACCCGCTCGCCAACTCCTCCTCCCCCACAGTAACGCGATTCATGAAACCGATTCGAAAACTATTAGTTGCCAACCGCAGTGAGATTGCTACCCGTGTTTTTCGAAGCGCCCACGAGCTTGGGATCCGCACGGTCGCCATCTATTCTCACGAAGACCGCTTTGCTCTCCATCGTTTTAAGGCTGACGAAGCCTACCAGATTGGTAAACCCGGTGAGCCGATCCGTAGCTACCTCGATATTGATTCGATCGTCGATATTTGCCAGCGATACCAAGTTGATGCAGTGCACCCAGGCTACGGATTTTTGTCGGAAAACCCCAAGTTTGCTGCGGCTCTGGAAGCGGCGGGCATCGTGTTTGTCGGTCCGTCCGTCAAGGCTTTGGAAGATCTTGGCGACAAAGTAGCCGCGCGTGACATCGCCATGAAAGCGGGTGTCCCGGTATTGCCAGGCAGCCCCAACGCGGTCACATCCCTGGATGAAGCCAAGCAACGAGCAGCCGCCATGGGCTACCCGATCATGCTGAAAGCCGCCAAGGGCGGTGGTGGCCGCGGCATGCGCGTCGTCGAAAATGAAGCTGGATTGGCCACGGCGCTCGAGACGGCCCAACGCGAATCGCTCAATGCCTTCGGCTCTGACGAAGTCTTCGTCGAGAAACTTGTTCGCAACGCTCGGCATATCGAAGTTCAAATTCTCGGCGACAGTCACGGACAGTTGATCCATCTCTTCGAACGCGACTGCTCCGTGCAACGTCGACATCAGAAAGTTGTGGAACTGGCCCCAGCGCCGAATCTCTCGAGCGAAGTCGCCAGTCGATTGCACGAAGCTGCGCTGGCCATTGGTCGCTACGTTGGCTATCGCGCAGCCGGCACGGTCGAGTTCTTGGTGGACGCCGATAGCGGCGAGTTCTTCTTCATCGAAGTGAACCCACGCATTCAAGTGGAACACACGGTGACGGAAGAAGTCACGGGTATCGACTTGGTGAGAGCTCAGATCCTGGTCGCGATGGGCCATCGACTGGGCGATGAGGAAGCGGGCTTGCCGACGCAAGCGGATGTCAAGACGACCGGCTTTGCCATGCAGTGCCGCGTCACCACTGAAGATCCAATCAACCAGTTTCGTCCCGACTACGGTCGCATCACTCACTATCGTAGCGCCGGCGGCATGGGAATTCGCTTAGACGCAGGCAGCGCATTCAGCGGCGCTGTGGTCAATCCGTTTTATGATTCGATGCTGGTCAAGGTGACAGCGCGTGGACGATCACTCGGCGAAGCGGCCAAACGCATGGAGCGCGCGCTGCAAGAGTTTCGCATTCGCGGTGTGAAAACCAACATCCCGTTTTTGATTCGACTAGCCACCAATGAAACGTTGTTGGCCGGTAAAGCCACAACGCGAATGATTGATACAACGCCGCAGTTGTTCGAACTGCCCAGACGTCGTGACCGCGCCACGCGCGTGTTAAGCTTCCTGGCTGATACGCTGGTCAATGGCAATGCACAAGTCAAAGGCGGCGCTCCGCTGAAACGACGCGAACCAGCGCCGTTGCCCGAGATCAAGCCGGGCTTGCCGATGCCCAAAGGCACGCGCGATCGCCTGCGCGAACTGGGCCCCGAAAAATTTTCGAAGTGGGTGCTCGAACAAAAGTCTCTGCTACTGACCGATACCACGATGCGCGATGCGCACCAGTCGTTATTGGCTACGCGCCTGCGCACGTACGACATGCTGCAGATTGCGGACGCCTATGCGCGATTGGCGCCGCAGTTCTTCTCTTTGGAGATGTGGGGCGGGGCGACCTTTGATACGTCGATGCGATTCTTGAAAGAGAATCCGTGGCAACGACTAACGCAAATGCGTGAACGCATTCCGAACATCTTGTTTCAGATGTTGCTGCGAGCCAGTAATGCCGTTGGTTACACCAACTATCCTGACAACGTAGTGCGATTGTTCGTGCGCGAAGCGGCTGATGCAGGTATCGATGTCTTCCGCGTCTTCGATGCGCTCAACTGGGTCGAGAACATGCGAGTGGCCATGGAAGCTGTGCTGGAAACGGGCACAATTTGCGAAGCCGCCATATGTTATACGGGCGACATTCTCAATCCCAAGCGACAAAAGTACGACTTGAAGTACTACGTCGACCTGGCTAAAGAACTCGAGCGCATGGGCGCGCACATGCTGGCCATCAAAGACATGGCCGGCTTATGTAAGCCTGAGGCCGCGCGATTACTGGTGCGCACGCTCAAATCGGAAATCGGTATCCCAATCCACTTCCACACGCATGACACAGCAGGTATTCAAGCCGCATCGATCTTGGCCGCTGCGGACGAGAAATTGGATGTGGCCGATGCTGCTCTAGCAGCTCTCAGCGGTGGCACATCGCAAGTTAACTTAAATACGCTGGTAGAAGCACTACGATTCGGGCCGCGCGAAAGCGAACTGTCGAGTGAAGTGCTAGTGGACCTGTCAGCTTATTGGCAGGCCGTTCGCGAATTCTATTCGCCCTTCGAAAGTGAACCGTTGGCCGCGGGCGGTGACTTGTATGAGCATGAGATGCCTGGTGGCCAGTACACGAACCTCTATCAACAAGCCCGATCATTGGGACTGGCCGATCGATGGCACGAAGTGTGTCACACTTACGCTGATGTGAATGCCGTGCTGGGTGATATCGTCAAGGTTACCCCGACATCCAAAGCTGTTGGCGATTTAGCATTGATGCTGGTGTCCAATAACTTGAAAGCCACTGACATCGTTGGCTCCAAACGCGAACTTTCCTATCCAGCTTCAGTCATCGATCTGCTCAGCGGCATGATGGGCCAGCCACCCGGAGGCTTTCCACCTGAGGTTCGCAAAGCCATCTTGCGCGACACGCCGCTCGTTGCCGGACGGCCCGGCGAGACTTTGCCACCGGCAGATATCGAAGCCACGCGGACCAAGCTACGCGATATCATCGGTGGTGAAGTTACCGACCGCCAATGCGTGACACACATTCTCTACCCGAAAGTATTTGAAGAGTTTGTGGCGCATCACAAAAAGTATGGCGATGTCAGCGTCCTGCCAACGCCTTGCTTCTTCTTCGGTCCGGAAGTGACGGATGAAATTGCCATAGACATTGAAACGGGCAAGCGATTGATTGTGCGATTCTTGACCATCGGCCAGCCCAAGCCCGATGGCAAACGCACCGTCTTCTTCGAATTGAATGGTCAATCGCGCGAGATCGAGGTCATCGATAACTCGCTCGAAGCCAGTGCCTCGAGCAGTGTGCGGGCCGATCCAAACGATCCTTCCCACGTAGCTGCCAGTATGCCCGGCATGGTCATCGCCGTGGCGGTCGCTCAAGGCGATAAGGTCAACAAAGGCGATAAGCTGATGGCGCTGGAAGCCATGAAGATGGAAACGATTATTTATGCCGAACGCGCTGGCACTGTCGAGCAGCTGCTGGTCAAGAGCGGCATTCAAGTTGAGTCCGGTGCTTTGCTGGCTGTGCTGAAATGAAGATCAAGACATTGTCAAGCTCACCGTCGGCCCTGTGCCGGCGGGAGCGTGATTGACAGCTACCATCGCCGCCCCACGCCCTCTTGCTTGGCTGCTTATCCCGAAGGGATTCAAGCTATTAGCCGGTGGTCGCGCAGCGCACCACCGGCACAATGTCGGGCAGCCTTTAAGCGGCGAGTCGTTTGCTTGACGATGTGATTAAATTTGATCGAGCCGCAACCGAGAAACTTAGTCGAAGACCCTTTGATCGCGTTGGCCCATTGCGGCTCGATCGAAGGATGCATCTTTGATGACTGTTAACTCGCCGCCTCCCGCGCGGAAGAGAATAGGAACGGGCCGAATCAGCAACCGGTGGTGCGCTGCGCGACCACCGGCTAATAGCTTGAATCCCTTCGGGATAAGCAGCCAACGAAAGGAAAGTGTGGGGCGAACAGTAGCTGTCAGTCACGCTCCCGCTGGCACAGGGCAGGCACAGGGCCGACGGTGAACTCATCTCCACGCTAATCAAGCAAGCCAGCCGAGCCATTCGTGGATCGCTTTCGGACAAAGGCGTGATGTGCGATCAGCGGTGGTTTCGCAAACCGCGCCACGCACGCCAATGGTTACGTTCATCAGTTGCTCCAGGGCGGGCCAATCGCTCTGGCGCAAGCTGCCGGCTACAACCAAGCCGGCGCCGAAGCGAGATACCTCAAGCTGCAAGCTTTGCAGTTCATCGACACTCATCCATTCAAACAGGCCTCGACCATCTTTGCACCACGTATCGACCAACAAGTAGGGCGCAGCGATATCTTCCGCTAGCCGCACCACTTGTCTGGGCGAAAGCGACTGAGCCCGCTGCCAATCGGCATACAGGGCAGGCACGATCCTGCCTCTGAATGATGCCAGTTGCTTGATCAACGCGTCGTCGATGGACGAGTGCGACGCAAAGCCAACCTTTCCGACAACGAACTCAGGCAACCACCGCTCAGCCCGACGCCAATCAACTTGATCAACTTCACCTAGCGCCAGGCTGATATGCACATTGGGGTGCTGAGAAGCCAATTGGACGAAGGCTTCGCACACGCTTGTGCCGGGTTGCCCGAGGGCTCCAGCGGCGGGGTCTTTGAGATCAACCCAACCAACACCAGCACGAAAAGCGACGGCTGCCTCGTCGGCATTTTGGACGCTAATCAATAACTGACGGGTGGTAAGCGGGGAATGATAGGTAGAGGCTAAGGCCATAAGCGGCGACTTTTTTTCCAGCGATAGCGAAAGATGCCCCGTCAAGCAACTTGGCACCGAGGAGAAAGCCGAGTTTAATGAAAGCTTATTCTCAAAGCGATCTACTTGATTACAGCATCTTGAAACGTGTCACTTACAAACTGATCGAACAGCAGCCACAGCTCGATGAGCTGATCGTAGCGGTGTCGAACTCGCCCGTCATTGGTTTTGATACCGAATTCGTGGCCGAGGATAGTTATCGCCCCGATCTGTGTTTGCTTCAAGTCTCGACAAACAACCAGATTTTCTTAGTCGACCCCAAAACGGTCAAGCAGCTCGACGCTTTTTGGGAGCTGCTGGTCGATCCGGCGCGCCGCGTCATTGTTCATGCAGGACGCGAAGAGACGCTGTTTGTCTATCGGGCAACCGGCAAGACCATGCCTGGACTGTTCGATATTCAACTGGCGGTGGGCATCCTGGGCGGTGAGTATCCCGCCTCGTATGGCAATCTGCTCAATCGCGTCCTTGGAAAGGTCCTCGACAAAGGCGAAACACGCACCGACTGGCGGCGCTCGTCCGCTCAGCCCTTCACAGCTGGATTACGCCGCTCTCGACGTATTGCACTTGCCACAGCTCTACCAAAAGCTGGAGCAATCGCTGATCGATGAACAGCGCCTGGGTTGGTTCTCCGAAGAGATGGTGCGGAGGCAAACAGCGCTTATTGAAAGCCAACTGCGCGAAGCCTGGCATCGCATCGGCGGCGTTCAATCGATGCGCGGCCGACAGCTGGCGATCGTGCGCGCGTTGTGGAAATGGCGTGAGACGCGTGCCGAGTCGCGCAACATGCCTGCGCGACGCGTGCTGCGCGATGATCTCTTGTTGGAGATCGCCAAGCGTGCCTGGACTGATCCGGCCAAGATCGCCACGATTCGTGGCTTGCATCATGCTGGCATGCAACGGCTCTTGCCCGAACTGGCAGCATGTGTCACCGAAGGCATGGATTCGCCCGAGCCTGCATGGCCCGGTCAACGCGTCTCCAAACGCATTCGACCACCAGCCCTCTTGCAGCAGTTTTTGACCGCTGCCATGGCTTACATCTGCCGCTGCCATAACATTGCGACAGCCATCGTGGGCACGTCCGATGATGTGCGCGACTTGATCGTCTACTGGATGGATGACAATCAATCGAAGAACCCAGACAACATGCCAAACTTGTTATTGGGCTGGCGCGGTGAATTGGTCGGTCAACCGCTGCACGATATCTTCACCGGTCGTAAGGCCTTGCGAGTGCTCGATCCAACCGACGATATGCCGCTCGGCCTCTGCGATACGAGCGAGGAAGTTCCCAAGTGATTTCTGTCTGACAAAAAATGGAGGACAGAAAATGGGAAAGATGGCTAGAGCGAAAACTCTGCTTGATCGTTAAATCCTACCAAGTTCACTCAACCCGCACGATCGTTACAACCGAATCAATTGGTAGAGATAACTAGTCATTCGAGACTGGTGCCATTGATTTTGGAGAGTGACGATGGTCGAGCGAATCCAGGTTTCTTTACCCGGACGTGGTCGCAAGTTGATTCGTGCAGCATTGCTAGCAACACTGGCAATCGGTGCATGGAATAGCACTGGATCGGAAGCATCTGCTCAACTGCGATCCGGACGAGCTGAGCGGCCACTGTACTACGACCAGGTTGAAAACCAAATTGAAAGTGAACCTGTGGTTGTTTCGCGGCCGCAGTCATCGCCGCGCACGCGCACTGCCAGCACTCGTGGCCGCGTAGTGTCCAATGGCCCCACGCGTTCGATCATGGAGACTTCGCCACAAGACGAAGCGCCAGCCAAGAAAGCGCCCCCGATCCAACCTCAAGCGGAACCGGTACCGCCTTCGGTACCTGAACCAGTTGGTAATAGCGTTCGTTCGTCGCCTGAGCCTTTGCCACTAAGCGAATCGATGGGCTCAGTTGACGAAGGCTACTACGAGAGCGGACGTGGTGGTTGCACATGCGGTCAATGCAACGGTGGCCGTCGCAGTTACTTTGCCGACCTTGCGCCAGGATGTTGCGATGATTATTCTTGCGGTCCAGTTTGCGGTGGACCGCTCTCTCGACTGCTTGGTGGCCTGAGCATCCGTGGCGAAGTGCCCATCAGTTGGCGTCGTGGCATAGGCTTGCCGGCACTCGTGACCACGGCGACGGCTGGCACAGCGGCTAACGTAGCAGGACAGCTTGGCAATGCCAACACAACAATCCTGCTGGGCAATCAAATCGCAACCGAAGATGGCAGGGCAGGCGTGCGCATCACGGTGGGCAGTTGGTTTGATTCAAGCCAATATCGAGGCTTGATGGTGCGTTACTTCAATGCCGGTGACCAAGATTCACAGTTTGCATTCGATAGCAACAATCGGCCGATCTTGGCTCGGCCAATCACCAATATCACATCGGGTACCGCGACTCCCGACACGCAGTTGATTGCTTTCCCTGGTGATAGTACGGGCACGATCAACGTCAACACCACATCCTCCGTTGACGGATTCGACATTGTGCTGCGACGGCTGGCATATCGCGATCGATTCACTAGAGTCGATTGGTTGATGGGCTATCAGCACAATCGCATTTCCGAGAGCTTGAACATCAACTCTAACACGCGAGTCATTGGCAACGTGCCGCCCTTGACCGGCACTTCGATTGCAGTCTCCGACCGGTTTCTTACCACCAATAATTTCAATGGTGCCGTGTTGGGGTTGATGAGCACGCGACAATTTGCGTGTTGGAAGTTCGAAGCCATGGGACGCATGGGGCTAGGCAGCCTTGAACGTAAGTTTACCGCCAGCGGATCCACGACAACCACTTCGTCCACGGGCACGGTGACAACCGACGACCAAGGCCTGTTGGCTCGCAATACTAATAGTCAGACGCGCATTAACGACACGTTTGTCGTAGCGCCTGAGTTTGGTTTTAATGCGGGTTATTACTTGACACCTAACATTGATTTCACGGTTGGTTACAATTACCTGATGATCGGCAAGGTAGCTCAACCAGGCCGGCAAATCGATACGACGGTTAACTTGTCGGATCCGCTGACTGGCTTCTTGCGACCGAGCTTTGTGCTCGACACGCAAAACTATTGGGTTCATTCGCTGAACCTTGGTATGCAGTGGCGGTACTAGATATTTGAACACTGGCCAAAATTCAGAGACAGAAGATTTTCGGTCACCTAATTTTCTGTCTGGTTCACTATGCGACTTTTTGCTGGCACACAATTCGACATCCCGCCCAAGTGTGAACGTTGTGGCAAGTTGCTTGAAGGCGAATGCCAGTGTGTTCCGCTGCCCGATTACAAGCCACCGGCTGAACAAACGGCCAAGTTGCGTGTGGAGAAGCGGCCAAAAGGTAAAGTCGTCACCGTGGTCAGCGGGCTGATGGCCACCGCCAATGATCTGCCCGATTTACTCAAGCAATTGAAGAATGCTTGCGGCACCGGTGGTACGGTCAAAGATGACACGATCGAGATCCAAGGTGATCACATCGAGCGTGTCAAGCAACAGTTGCAGAAGATCGGCTACCGTACAAAAGTCTGACCAAAAATTGGACACTTCTCGCTGAACTCCACCGTTGGACTGCTCGCAGCTGCATTTGAAACGCAGAGATCGCGGGGGAGCTGAGGAAATCGTAGAGAACTAATTCGAATCGTTGCCTGTGTTTTGCCCAAAAATGCAACATGGTTCTCGCCTCCGTGTCTTCGTGGTTTTATCTCTCTGCGTTTCCTCTGCTCCTCTTCGACTCTCTGCGTTTCAAATCGGGCTACCAAGCAGTTTGAATGGTGGAGTTCGACGAGAAGTCTCAAAAATTGTCAGACTAAGATCAACACAAAAAGCAAAAACGGATTGCACAGAGCATAGCTCCATGCAATCCGTTTTGTGTTTGCTGAATGAAACTTCTTGGTCGTTCTTTAGAAGTTGTACATACCGCCGATGGTCCAACCGTGTAGCAGTAACGAGCTGGTGTTGTTGAAGTCAGCCACGTTGCCCAGGTGGGTCATGTTGAACGGAATGTTGTTGACTGCCGTAGCGACGCCCGACACACCGACGACGCGGTAGCCGACGTTGGCGCTCCAGCCTCGCGAGATGCGAGCACCGACACCTGTGCCGAACTCGCCCAAGAACGCAGCGCGATTCTGGCTCGACTCGACCATGTAGTCATCGCCGTTGTAGATGTTCGCGCTGGTTACTGTAGCGTTCGGACCGCCACCGCCACGATAGATGCGTGTGCTGAACTCGGAGTGGTTGTTATAGACACCACCCTTGCTCAGTGCATAGACGTTGAAGCGGCTTCCCAGGCAGTAGGTGCCTGCTCCACCCAGTTGGAAGCCGGCCAGGCTGTTCTTTACGTTGACATCGTAGTAGATATCGTCGGCACCGTTATAAATCGCGTCGGTATCGCTAGCTGCGTATTGCAGATCGTCTCTGAAGCGGAAGAAGCGGAAGCCGCCCAGCCATGTCCAGTTGAGCCTGCTGCCACAGAAATTGGGCGTCAAACCACATGGACCGGTGAACGAAGCACAGCCACTGCCACAGCTGCCGCAATCGGCAACCGTACCGCAGCTGCCGCAGTCCGAGTAGCCTGTGCCACATGAGCCAGTGCCGCACGAGCCGCTACCGCAAGCATCGTATCCACAGCTATCGTAGCCACCGCAACCACCTGCGAAGCCGCCACCGTAACCGCCTACACCGAACGCTCCACGGCGTGGAGCAGCCACTGCCCAGGTGCGAGCAGCACCACCTGCGGCAAAGCCTAACAGGTTGGCTTCGAAGTTATGGAACTGGCTGCCACGTGTGACTCGATGAGACAACGCTCCGTCGTACCAGTCGTATACCGTCCGGGTCGGCATTTCGATGCCAGCGAACGAATGGAACGAACGATATCCTGTCGGTCCGGCCGCACCGGTGATCGTCGTTGAACGATCTTCTGGATACAAGCCCCAATAGTTACGAGGAATGCGTTCTTGCCGCCGTTGAAGTAACGACCAGCAAAGACTTCGAAACCATTCAGATCGTACTGACGCGCATCGCGTGTGCCCAAGATGTTCTCGCTGGGCATCGCTGTGTTGTACGTCAACGCTACGTTGGCATCATCCACGCGGGTCATCAGCAACGCGCTACCGCCAGCAAAAATTGCTTTGCCGGGTACCGCCGCATAGCCGCGCATGAATCCGCCGACATTACCTAAGCCGATAACAGGCGAAGCAAAAGCTGGTTGTGCGTATACTGGTCCACAACCACCACCGTAGCTGGCAGTCGGAGCAACCATCGCACCGTACACTGGTGACGCGTTGTAACCGCCTCCGCAGCCACCGGCGCATCCACCGCCGCCTACGGCATACGACTGATCGGCGTATACAGGTGTAGCACCATGCATTGGCGCGCCTTGCATCGGTCCTGGATCAGGTACCGGTGCGGGTGCTGGTGCTGGTGTCGCATGATACGCGCCACCATTCGGTCCGACCCAACCACGTTCGACTGGTTGCTGGGCGTTTACCGAAGGCGCTTGATTCGGCATAGGGTTCGGTGCCAGAATCGATTCTTGAGGATAGGCCACCGTTTGCATCATTGGTGCTTGGGCCTGTGTATATTGCGGCAACTGCATTGGCTGCATTTGCTGGACTTGCTGAGGCATCTGAGGGACGCCATTCATCAAGCCAGTTGATTGCATCCTAGGAGCCGTTTGATAAGGAATGGTTTGAGGGTAGCCCGGGTTCATTGCATAACCGCTCGGGGCCAACGAACCATTACCGTATGGCGCAGGATATTGCGCTGATGCGATGCTGGGAAGGCAGGAAATGCCAAACGCCAGCGCCATTCCAAAGTTCCATGTCCGTTTCACTGCGTTCCTCCTTGCAGTAACTAATCATCCGTGACGTCGGCATCCATACCTTAACGTGAACATCCTCTGGCTTGCCGCCCCCATCTGTTCACGTATGCACAAATTGAATCCATCATTGTGCCCTTTGGTGATCGACCACTGCGGCAATGAGACGTAGAGCAAACTGATATGTCGGTCGCCAAAAGCCGCGAATGACCGCACAACAATCCTCAACTCCGTGCGCATCGGATTCAGCCGAAAGCCTTACCTTTCCCTTACAGCTTCTCAAAGCGTTCACTCTGTTCGGGTAAGATAAGCTGTAGTGGGCCATTAAATCTCGGCCGCTGAATTCTGGTAGAAAAACTGATGACGAAACGATTCTTTGTCATTCAGCCTTTCGTCCGAGCGGTTGTTCCTGTGAGACATATCATGGATCGTGAAAAATATAAGCGTCTGGTCGAGACCTTCTTCCAGTGGGATCCCTCCGCCATAACCAGCATCTTCGAAGAGTTGCTCAGCGCCGCTGCCGCTGAAAAAGCCACTTGGGGCGGACCGAGCATGTCTCAGAACTACGAGACTGCGCAGGCCAACCCGGAGATCCACGTCCTGCCAGGGAATTTAAAAGACGCACGCGATGCCGTGTTCCCTTATTTTTGGGGCACCGACAGCTGGAATAGTCCACTGCATCTGGAAAAACGTACGTGGTCCAGCCAATCAAGCCTCTCTCATAGGTGCCATCGCTTGCCTGCTGAAGAACCCGAACCTGTGCACTGACCGCTACAGTCAACGCTCCAACGAACTGGAAGTCAAAGCCATTACTGCTTTGGCCAACCTTATCTTTTATCACACCGAACACCCTTGGGCGTCTTCACTATTGGCGGCACAATCTCGAATTTGTATGGTGCCAAGATCGGCATCGAGAAGGTTGTACCTGGCGCCATGCAGAAAGGCCTGGCTGGTGATCGCGTGGTTGGCATCTGTTCGTCGGCCAGTCACTATTCCAATTTGACCATCGCCGGTTGGCTGGGCCTGGGCACCGAGCAGTTGATCGAAGTGCCAACCGATCAACGACTGGCCATGCGACTCGATCTGCTCAACGAACAGTTGGAGGAACTCTATCGCGCGGGCACCAAGGTGGCGTATGTCAGCGCCAACTTTGGTACTACCGATGGTTTTGGCATCGATGACATTGCTGGCATTCGCAAGATCATCGATGAACAATCCCAGCGACATGGTGTACCAACCCCGCAATTGCATGTCGATGCTGCCGTTGGCTGGGCAATTGCGTTTCTCGCCGACTACGACAACCTTAACAATCCACTCCAGTTCGATCCGGAAGTCATCGAGATACTACCGACGATCCAGCAGCAGTGCGTTGGACTGCGATGTGCCGACAGCGTCGCGCTCGACTTTCACAAAATGGGCCGAGGTCATTACCCAAGCAGCGCGTTCATTATGAATGACCGGCAAGACCTGCAGTACCTGGCTCGAAGCGTGCATGACATGCCGTACTTCTCAGACGCCGATATCCGGCGCGATCCCGCTTTGCTGACACTTGAATGCTCACGGCCAGCGCTTGGCCCTTACTGCGTGATGGCATCGCTGGATGGTATCGGCATGCAAGGCTGGCAGATGTTGGTAGCACGGAGTCTCGAGCTCGCCGCGCGACTGAAGAAACGCCTGCAGAAGTTGGACTACTGTAAAGTGCTCAACGAAGGCACCACTGGTCCATCGGTTAACTGGTGGGTGCTGTCCAAAGGTTCGCAACGCAGCCGAGATCTATGATGCGCTCGTTGCCGGTAAACTTAACGCAAGCCAGGTGGAAGGCTATGTTGGCGAAGTAAAAACGCATGTTCGGCAAACGCGAAAGAATACGCGATCCAGCCATCGATGCACGGCTCGGCTTTACGACCAGCTTCGGCTATAAACCGCATGGCTTCGAGATACCTGCTTGGAAGGCGGTCATCTTCAATCCGCAAACGTCGGATGAGATTATCGATCGCATAAGCGACAGTATTGAAGAGATTGCGTGAGAGAGAAATGAACGTTCACAATCACAACCCGACGCGTAAGCGAGGAGTAATGATCACAACCCGACGCGTAAGCGAGGAGCGGCATCCAGGATTATCGCCATTGGATACACATGTTCCCGCCCGGCGCCGCACGTAACGCTACGGCTGATTGGGCGAGAGCAATCAACCCAATGGTGCGCTGCCGAGTGCCGCTCCTCGCTTACGCATCGGGTTGCGATAGGTCGCCCTCGCTTACGCGTCGGGTTGTGATAGTGTCGCCCATGAGGGTGAGGGACACTGCCGCCATTAGTTTACATATAAAGTAATTTACCATGGAGCGTCGGTGTGCTTCAGGCCCATGCGCGCCCCTCACCCCCCGGCCCCCTCTCCCCTGTGAGTACACAGGGTAGAGGGGGAGTCAACAAATCCGCTTGCGGACGCGCACTGATAGACGACAGAACTAATCCAAGAGAAAACCTAATCACATGACCAAACGAACAGTCTGCTCCGGCGCTGCCGCATCGCCAGCTATTGATAATGCGACATGCCAAAGAGCAGTTGGAGCGATCCGGGTATGGCCGATTTTGATCGACCGCTCAATGGTCGTGGCAATATCGCAGCGCCGCTGATGGGCGGGCGTCTTCAAGCTTGCGGAGTTAAGGTCGACATCATTCTGGCCAGTACTGCTCAGCGCGTGCGAGAAACGCTGAAACACTTGGAAGCTCAGTGGCAACACGGGGGGACAAGTCATTGGAAAAGCAACTTTAACCTGGGCCAGCGTCCGATTCTAGCTTGAACATTTGTCGGCGCTAGATAATCATTGGTCAAGAGTGCTACTGGTCGGCCACAACCCGGGCTTGAGCGAACTGGTCATGTACCTGACGGGACATCCGACCGACATGCCGACTGCGGCCATCGCCATGCTGGATGGCCCTGCACTCAGTTGGTCGCAAGCGGTCAGGCATCGTCCTTGGCAGTCGCGCGACTATTGGACTCCACAGGATGAAACGACATGCTGAAACTGGCCGATGTTTCCAAGTCATTCAACAACACCCATGTGCTACAACCCACTACTCTTTCCATCGAAGACGGCAAGACCGTTGTGCTTATCGGCCCGAGCGGCTGCGGCAAGTCAACGCTCCTGCGCATGTTGGTGGGATTGATCTTGCCCGATACAGGTACGATTCATTTCGATGGCCAGCTCTTAACGAAAGACAACGTGCTCACACTGCGGCATCGCATGGGTTATGTGCTGCAGGATGGAGGACTCTTTCAACACTTGACCGTACGCGACAACGTAGCGTTGATGCCGCGCTACTTAAAGGCATTCTCTGAAGAAGATCTTAAACGACGCATCCAGGAGTTAGCCGACCTCACCAAGCTCCCGACAGCCGCCTTGGACCGCTTTCCTACTCAGATCTCGGGTGGGCAGCGCCAGCGCGTGGCCATCATGCGAGGCTTGGTGCTCGATCCACCGCTCATGTTGCTCGACGAACCCATGGGGGCGCTGGATCCATTGGTGCGTTACGATTTACAAGCCGACTTGCAGAACATCTTCGTCAGCCTCAAGAAGACCGTCGTGCTGGTCACGCATGATATGGGTGAGGCCGGTTTCTTTGGTGACGATGTCATTCTCATGGCCGGAGGGCGCATTGTCCAACGCGGCGCCATCGAAGATTTCTATGAACGCCCCGCGGAAGAATTCGTCACGCGTTTCATCACCGCGCAGCGCGCACCTAACTCGAGAAAGTCAGCGATATGATACGGCCGTTATCGCTATTGCTTTGCTCTTCTGCGGACCAGCGCTCAGCCTGCGCAAACGAGCGCAGAGGACGTAGTGCGCATTGGTTCGAAAGCATTCACCGAATCAGTGATACTCGGCGAAATGTTAACCGCAATCGCCAGTTGTAACAAATCCAAGGTGACCAAACGTACCGCGTCAAGCATTTAGCGGAACTTGGCGCACGCAGATCTTATGGAAGGCGCTGGTCAGCGGTGAGATCGACGCTTATGTCGAGTATTCAGGTTACGCTGCAACACCAAATCTTGAACGGTCAAAAACTAGAGACCCTTTCGCAGATCGTAACCGCAATCAGCAAAGAAGGTATCAAGGCACTGCTCCGCTCGGTTCAATAACACCTACGCGCTCGGCATGAAAAAGACTCGCGCCAACGAACTGAAGATAAAATCGATCAGCGACCTGCGCCAGCATCCGCGATTGGAACTTGGTTTCTCCGATGAATTCATCGAACGCAGCGATGGATGGGGTGGCCTGCCCGAGCATTACAAGTTGCCCGATTTCAAGGTGCGCGGTCTCGATCATAGCCCTGGCGTATCGCGGTCTGGATAAAGGATCTATCGATGTGATCGATCTCTTTTCGACTGACCCGAGATCATTACGTACGATCTGCAAGTACTCGACGATGACCTGGGACACTTCCCGAGATATGAAGCCATCATTGTCTACAGGGCCGACCTTGAAGAACGCTTTCCTCAGTTGATCGCAGCGTTCAAACAGTTTGAAGGCAAGATCGACAGCGAACTGATGGCCAAGATGAATGCCGACTCGCGCGTGCGGCGGATTCCTGAGAACAAGATAGCAACGAATTCATCCATGCGGCTATCAATAAAGACCTGGTATTGGCCGAGGTGTCTGATTCGCGATGGCGTCGACCGCGCGGCGGCTCTGTTCAAGAATACAGCGCAGCATCTGTTATTGGTGGTGGTGTCGCTGGCCGCGGCCATAGCCGTGGCCTTGCCGCTGGGCGTTTATGCCTACAAACGCCCGTCGATCGGTCAATGGATCTTAGGGGTCGCGGGCATTATACAAACGATACCTTCGATGGCTCTGCTCGTGTTCATGATTCCACTGCTCGGGCTAGGACCTTTGCCAGCCATCGTCGCCCTGTTCCTCTATAGCCTGCTGCCCATTATTCGCGGAGCCTATACCGGTCTGTGCAGTTTGCCGGGCAGCATTCACGAATCGGCTCTGGCGTTGGGACTACCTGATGCGGCGCGACTGCGCTTGATAGAAATGCCGATGGCATCGCAGCAAATTCTCGCCGGCATCAAGACGTCTGCGGTGATCAACGTGGGCACAGCCACCATCGGCGCGCTGATTGGTGCCGGTGGTCTGGGCCAGCCCATCTTAACGGGCATTCGCCTGGCCGATATCAGCCTGATTCTGCAAGGAGCCATTCCCGCCGCCTTGCTGGCCCTGGCAGCGCAGGGGTTGTTCGGCTGGCTTGAACGCTTCTTGGTGCCAGCCGGTTTGCGTTTGGGTACAAATCATTAATTGGTCTTAAGCCGCAGGGCGCTAGGCCGCGGTTTTCCAAACGCATCATGAACAGACAAAAAATGAGTGACATAAAATCTTCTGTCACTTATGTGCTACAGTAGTCACTTGAGTTTCGTTTCCGTCAGTCGTTCGATTATTTGAAGGAGTGTTGAGATGAAGCGATCCTGGCTGAGCTTGTTAGTGGTTCTGGGCCTCTCGACAGTTGCGTCCGCAGCGGACCTGGTGAGCAAGATGAGCAAAGGCACTGCGGAACTAACCAGTGCTGGACCAATTGCCTTTGCACCCGAAGGCATTCTCTTGGCAGCAGACCCCAAGAGCGCCACGATAGTTGCCATTGGTACCGGCGATGTCTCTGGTGGCGGCAAGACGGCCGAATACGCTATCGACAAATTGGATGACAAGATCGCAGCAGCGCTTGGCACCACCGCCAAAGACATGCAAATTGTCGACATGGCCACCAACCCACTCAGCGGCAACGTTTATGTCTCTGTTGCTCGCGGTCGTGGCCCCGATGCTCTGCCCGTGCTACTGCGCGTCAAATTGGATGGTACGATCGAAGAAGTCGCCACCAAGAACGTCCCCACTGCAACGGCGAAACTGCCCAACGCGGCTGAAGATAATCCCAACGCGCGCCGCAATCCACGCACCGAGTCCATTACCGACTTGATGTACGTCGATGGCAAAGTCTTCGTGGCTGGTCTATCCATGAACAGTTCGCATCGAACTTGCGCGCACTCGCTTTTCCATTCTCCGACGTGACCCCAGGTACAAGCGTCGAGATCTTCCACGGGGCGCACGGCAAACTCGAAACGCAGTCGCCAGTTCGTACGTTTACTTCCTACAAGATCGATGGCCAGATTACCTGATGGCGGCTTACACCTGCACGCCGCTGGTCAAGATTCCGGTCGCCGATTTGAAGCCAGGTACCAAAGTACGCGGCACTACCGTGGCAGAGCTTGGCAATCAAAACCGACCACTCGACATGGTCGTATACAAGAAAAGATGGCAAGGATTACATCCTCATGGCCAACAGCTCACGCGGTGTGATGAAGATCTCTACGGAGAACATCGGCACCAAAGAGTCGATTAGTTCCAAAGTCAGCGATACGGCTGGCCTGCCTTATGAAAAGATCGAAGCACTCAAGGGAGTCGAGCAACTGGATCGCCTCAGCGATTCTTTGGCCGTTGTGTTGATTCGCACACCCGAAGGCACTTCGTCGCTTAAGAGCATCGCGCTGCCGTAACGTGTGATTGGCAAAGTACCTAAGCCGTCGGGGCCATCCCGGACAAAATATTTGGTGACAGAAAATTTTCTGTCACTATATTTTTTGTCTGGTCAAGGCTAGCGCCCGGCGGCTTCGGTGGTTACACTTTATCTCCATTCATTCCAATCAAATGCGTTTACCGGAGTAACTCATGTTGCGTTCAGTCCTGCTGGGAAGCGTCGCGATTTTGTTTTTGAGCAGTTATTGTTTTGGACAAGGTGCCACGCAAGCTGTGCGCGGCGCTGCGGATCGTTTAGTCGAAGGAAAAGATAAGTTGACCACCGGACCTGAGGACTCAGCCGAGAAGACCAAGCCTGGCAAGATCGATGCCGATGCTTCGCCTGAATTCAAAAAGACGGCCAGCGGACTGAAGTATCGCATCCTCCGCGCTAGCACCAAACGCAAGCCGGACTGCCAACGATTCAGTGACCGTGCACTACAAAGGCTGGCTCGACAATCAAAAGATTTTCGACAGTTCGTATCGCCGCGGCGAGTCGATATCGTTCCCGCTCAATGGCGTGATCCCGGGCTGGACTGAAGGCATGCAATTGGTGGGTGAAGGCGGAATGATCGAACTGTACATCCCATACAAGCTAGCCTACGGCGACGCTGGTGGTGGTCCGATTCCACCCAAAGCCGATCTGCACTTTATTGTCGAGCTAATCTCGATCAAGTAATCTTCGTCATTCAATCTTTCGTCAGACGCCACGCCGCTCGCCAAAGATGGCAACATGGGTTCGATCAGAGTATCGCCACCCATGTTGCAAACACATCTGAAACACGCGGCTCGCGATTCTGTTCCGCACTTCTTTGGCCCAAGAAGGGCCACGGGGTGCAAGTTCGTGCTTCCGGCGATGGCGAACTGCTGCTG
>JAZKJV010003301.1:0-99606 GCA_037367405.1 Ottelia alismoides | reverse complement strand
TTAAAAGGTGCCACCCTTGTAGACAGTGTTCTATACTTAGGATGTACTTTGTCCTAAGTATAGGGGGGATGTGCACCTAGAGTTTTTCATTTCATTCCGATCCTCTCCATTGTCTCCTCTTCTTGTCTATACTTAGGAGTATCTTACCCTAAGTATAGGGGGAGACAATCTGAGTACGATCTGTGTATTCCCACCCTTGACCCTCCCTGCTTTTTGTATAGTCTGCTATACTTAGGATTATTTGATCCTAAGTATAGGGGGGACGGTCAACTTCTCATTCATTCATTTCCTTCATATTTGTCTATACTCAGTACGAGTTATGTCTTTGCTTTTCCTTTTGATCTATGAGGACATAGCTCAAGCTAAGTATAGGGGGGGTCGTATATACCCTGTATATACTAAAAGCCATAACTCATACTGAAAAATAAAAGACCACCTCAATATAAATTAAAATGTAATAAGTAACTATATAATAATGAAAGATGATTGTGAGTTCCTCAGACTCTTTATACGTGTACTGATTACTGAGTCAGAAAAGTGTTCTGCGCAAAACATTCTCTTTTGAAAAATCTTATGAAATTTGTTTGAAAATAGTGTGTACAAGTATTCAACCTTTGAAAAATTAGTTTTGTGTGTAAAATTTATTTTCTTTGAGTGAAAGCAAAATGTGTGAAAACTAGTGTGCAAAGGATTGTGAAAATTTGATTGTCAAAATTGTTTTGAAAAATCTATCTATGATGTGTAAAACATTTGTAAAAGGATTTTCAAATGCGTGAACATGTTTGCAAAATTATCTTGGACTATAGTTTTCAAAATCCTTGTGAAAAATGATTCTCGAATAAGTCTGAGGAGTCCGCACAAAATCTTACATCTGTAAATAATGAATAAGCCCAAACAAAGCCTAGAAGAAACAAAACCATATTGTACATCAAATACAATTTTTCATCTTTTGTATATACTGATTACTAAATCAGATACCTATACAGTATGATTTGAAAAATAGTGTGACCAATTTTGAAAAATTTGATGTGAAATGATTTCAAAGGTGTGAAAATGTGTTGATTGAAAAACTTTTTCTTTGTGTGGAAGAAAGGATTTGAAAAACCTATGTGCAAATATTTTGAAAAATGCTTGCCAAAACTATTGAGAAAATTATACTTATATAGTGTGACAAATCTTTGCAAAAATAGTTTTCAAATGTGTGTAAATGATTGCAAAAATTATTGTGTACTATAGTTTGCAAAATTATTTTCAAAAACTAATAAGAACACCATTACAAATCTTGTAAATCATAAATAAGACACATACAATTCTTTCTGTACAGTTCTAAATAAACTACTTGATTCAAACCTGTAAAGTCTTTAGAAACTCATACATTTTGTGAATAAAGTGGCACGCCCGTGTAAATAATTGTATATACTTTTTGTATGTGGCCAGTTCTTAGTTTATTTGCAAAAATTCTTGGTGTAAAAACATTCTTTGATTCTTTCAAACTCTTTGTGAAAAATTTGCATCATTCATTGTGCATAGCATAAGCATCCCATTCATATTCTTTTTGAGTGAGCTTGATGATTGAATCAGTCTAATAAAGTCTCAAATTGGAGCTCGGTTGGACCTTACCGCACCTAACTGCACTGGAACCTTATGGGAACTAGGTTTTAGGTACTTCAGGTCTACTCAGACTTAATTCTTTGAGAAATCAGGGCTGGGTTCAAGTCACCTCAGTGGACTAACTAGAACTTTTCGAGACACACGTATGACTCTTGCCGACCGTGACCTCACTTGGACATTTGCACCTTTCACTCGGCTCAACTCAGTTGGAGTGGTGAGGGGGTTGGATTTGCTAGTCTGAGACGCACACGGGTGGAAACATTCGTCCTCGTCTAGGGAGGGAAGTGCACCCCAACCTGGTCCAATAGCCATGAGGTCTAAAGACAGGAGATTGTGGGTTGCGATAAAGCTTCAAAAGATGGATAGTCTACTGGCTCAAGAGGAAAAACTCCTTATGTAAATGCTGTTGTGAATAGTATGTTGAAAAAAAAAGTGTTCAGGCCTGTACAAAAATAAAATGCCTGCAAAGTATGTACAAAGTCAATAAGCAAGCTTGAGTTCCAAAGACAAATATGTGAGCCTGCAGCTGGATGACTTGACTACACTGGTCTTGCATCTCGGGATAGGTAGCTACATTGGCTACCGTCCATTCTTCTCTTCACCCCCTCCTCTTGAGCTGGTTGCCACTTGAACTTAGAAGGGAATACCCTGCTCCTCGAGGAAAGAGCTGTCGGATTGGGGAATCATTGGGTTGTCATTCGGGAGAAGTCAGCTCCTTTGTCATTTCAGTTGGGGAGAGCCACTATCACTTACACCGTACAAGTCAGCTTCATAGTTATAAGGGTTTGCGTATGATGTAGACTAGTTCTGACCCGGCTATTGAGGTGGGTTGAACCGAGTTCTGTGACTATCGAAGGCTGTTGTATTTTAGAGTTGGTTCCCGACTAGGTTCCACACACATTCACACCCAAGGTCTGACAGGAGCTCCAAATTCAGATTTTGTAAGGACATGCATTGCACTGAAAGCACCCCTATTCACTCTATCTTTCTTGCATTCTCCTTTTTCTTTTCTTTATTCTTTTTGTACTTATTGCATAAGTGCTTGCTAGGGACTAGCAAAGGCAAGTATAGGAGGGTGATGAATCTCCATTTCATCACCTTTATTCTATCATTTTGGCCTCAAAAACCCCAACAAATGCATGTAAATAGCATCAAATTGTATATAATAGCATTCATGATTCATTGTATTAATTCCACATTAAATAAGGTTTTAATGCCAAAATTATAGAATAAAGAGGAGAAAAGAAAAAGGAATAAAATATTGTAAATATTTTATGACCCAAACCCCGAGGCCAAGGCCAGCATGGTATTGGTCAACAAGGAATAAAGTAGGGGGAGATAAGGGCCGGAGTACAATAAATACCTCATTTATTAATTCACTCATTTATGCATTTTTGGCACCTATTTTGTACATAATTATTTCTTCATCAAATAAAGAAATTTTGTACATGAAAGTTGTAGATAATAATGTAAATAAAAATATAAAATTGAATTTGTGTAAAAATAATACCCAGTGTACATTTTTTACACAAAATAAAAAGCCAAAATCTCAACTTCACAGACCCATATCTTGCAAATAAAAACTCCAAATCACCCAAACTCACCTTTAATTGTATATAGCATTCAATAAACTATTTTATAAAATTGGTTTCATAATTTTTGGAGTCCATATGCAGAAGTTAGGTTTTTGGCCCTCCTTGTATATAGGACTGATTAAAATATGCATTTTATTCAATACTCATTATTTGTATAAAACCATATTTTTAGAATTTTGTAAATAATGTATATAATGCATACATATAAGAAAAGTTAAAGAAAACCAAAATTAATTTGTAAAATAAAATAAGTCTACAAATTCATAGACAAAATACCTATGCTATATACCTATATATAAATAAAAAGGATTGTAATCCTTGATTCTTTTATTCTTTTATATTTTTGTAATAATGTATACATTATACATAACTCATTAAAAATGTAAATCCAAAATAAAAATCAAGAAAATATATTTAATAAATTAAGTATACAAAATACATAAGTAAAACACCTATAAAGACACCTACATACATCTAGACCTATTTATTTAAAAATGTAAATAAACTCATAAAAATCAAACAAAAATACCTTTATACTCACAAAAATAAATTATAAATTTATAAAATAAGCCAATAAAATAATAAAAGAAAATAAACAAATTAAAAATAAAATACATAAAAATACATGTAGATACATACATATACACATTATTAAATTAAAACCATAATAAAACACTTCGAAAAATTCAATAAAAATCATAAATAAATACTAGATGAAATAATACACATTTTTTATTTTATAAGAAAAAATTAATAAAATCGTTTAAGGTCTCAAATAAATCAATTTTTAATCAGGTCTCCTATTTTGTCTTCTAGCGGATGACTTGGACCAATCCCGGGCCGTCAACAGTTGACCGCCCGATCAACTACTTCCCCAGCCGCCCAATGTGACGCAGCCCGTCTCTTCGCCCGTCTTCTCCCATTTTTCCCGGGCGCACCATCCATCGATCGAAGATGCTTCCTTCACAAGAATTACTCCCTAATCATCCATGATGCCCGCCAAAATCTCAGATCAAGTAGATACTCATTGGATCAACCAATAATCGCCGGTCAATAAGGCTACTCGCCAATGTTTATAAATAATGAGCTCCGCCTCCTTCCTCAGATTTGGCCACTTTTTATCCAATCTCAAGCCTTGATTCTAGTCCTAGGACATTCCTCGTGACAGGGGGAGTGAGCTGGTGCCTCGAATCGACCGGAGAGAGGAGGATTTTGTCGCGGCGGAGCTCCGGCATCCGCCCTGCTCCCTGGAGGCCCCCAGGTATAAGAGCTGCCTTTTTATGCATTTTTAGTTCGCTTTTAATGTCAGCGTTTCATTCCAGTAGTTAGATTAGTTAGTAGTTAATCTCCTTAGCTTAAAAATCAAAACTCGAAGTTCGCCGGAGCTCCGCTCCGACGACTTCTTCACTGTAAACCCCACTGTTTCCGCCCGCCATTCGCATCCCATCTCGTTCCTCATCGCCTTCTCCATCGTTTGATCATCTTGGACCAACCCAAGACCCTCGGTCTTGGCGAATCGGGACTCCCCCTCCGCCGTTCGCCGGAGTCCCTCTGCCCACCTTCACCTTACACCGCAGCTTCACAACCTCTGGTCGAGGAGAAAGCTCTCTCGCCCGCGGTTCTTCCTATGCATGTATATCGAAGAATAGAGCCCATCTGGGCTTGCATTGAACCTGGGAGAGGTTCCTGGGGGCTCCATTCTTCTCCGACCTCGCTCCATCGACTCAGACCCCCAGGAGCCATGAAACCACCATCAGTCGACGCGGTATGCTTCCAGCTACCTTCAGAACACCTTAGACGCGCCGGAGAGCCCCGGAGGAGCCCGAGCTTCTCGGTCGAAGCTCGCCAGGCGCGAGCTTCTTCCCTGTTCTTCCAGGGAGCTCGAGCGCCGTCGGATCAGGAGGCTCGTCCCAGATCCAACAGGAGCCGTTCGATGAAGATATGCCTCGACCGTCAGATCAGCCAGAAGCTTCTAATCAGCACCCTTCATCGGCGAATCGGCGTCGACCGTCCGATGGCTGCTACGTGGATAAGTGGCGCCTCCAGAGCCGCAGGATGAAACGCCTTAGTTGGGGGTAAATTTCACATCTCACCCCCCTGTTTTTTGTATTTAGAGTTTAATCCCAAAAATAAAAGTTTTAGTTGTAAATAAGTTGTAAAAATTGTAGTTGGACCCCCTGATGTTTTTATATTTACACTGTAGTCCCTCCGCGCCTCACGTGCAGCACCCACTTGAGGCGCGTGAAATTTGCATTTAAACCTTGCCGGGTTTCTGTAATTACAAAATGGTCCTGAAAATAAAGTCCACGTGTATTTTTATTGTGATTTTTGCATGTATGCCCCTGAGAAATATTTTATTTGCAAAAATACCCCTGCCAGGCCATTTATTTTCTGAATGCTTTGTCTATTTATTTTATGCTTCATATTCACTCAAAAAATCTTGCAAAAATAGACTTAAGCTCCTGTTTGGTTGTGCTTGAACGCTATATTTTTAATTTTGCATTTTGTTGCATTTTTGCATTTATTAAAAATAAAAAACATGTCTTTTATTCACTATCTAACTTATAAAATCCCAAAAAAATATGAAAATACCTCGAAAAATCCCAAAAGAAATCCCTATGGTGCATTTTGACCTATTTTAGCGTCAGTCCAAAAATCCCAAAAAATATCAAAAGGAAAACCTTAAAAATCCAAAAATACCCAAAAACTCCAAAAAAATATAAAAAATCAAAGAAAAATCAGAAAAATATAAACTCAGGCCCTATTTATGCTCTATTTTATTATCTTTATTAGAAAAATAGTATGGAAATTTTTGAGGCTGTTAGCTATTTTTAATGTCTATTTTTGTAACAGCCAGACCCTATTCCATTGTTTGCTCTTATTTAGCTATTTAAAAATACTAACAATGTTTGGAAAAATGCCCAAAAATCACAAAAACAGTAAAAAATCATAAAAATCCCAAAAAGATCTTAGTCCTGAATTTTTGATTATTTTTGAGTATTTTTATAAATATTATAGTACCCCTTATATATATATGTGTGTGTATTTCCTAAAAAAAAAGAAAAAAATTATATATATATATTTAGTTATTTATATGCATTCTTATATCTACTTATTAACCTTAATATAAAAAAAAAGAAATATATATATATATATCTACCCTTTTTTATTACCCTTATACATACCTATATATATATTGTATGCTATATACTAACCCTTCATGGGTATACCTATGTTTATATATTTATATTATATATATATATTACCTAATTATATTATTAAAAATAAAAAAATATAAATAAAAAAATAAATAAAATAAAATTAAAAACCCACACAAGGATGACTCTGAGATACATGTAGGCTATGGTATTTTGTATTGCTCTCTGTGGTTCGACCTCTACATGCTTGTCACTGTACATTTTATGGTAGAGTAAATAAAGATTAAGTCACATTTATTTTTGAGCTTGATGGTTGTATTCTTTGGATTGTGGGTTAATTGCTGATCAACCCGGGTGTTCTATGAGTGGTCGCCTCAGCGACAACACTTTGATATTTTTCATGGTGACCCTCGTGGAACATCTACGCGGTTATCACTCCAGAACCTTCCCCGCTCCGAATCCTCTCTCCCCTGCTCCGCCGGGAAGAGACCTCCGGCCACCGCTCTCGACGCCTCGACGGCCGTCCAATCACCTCACAATCACTCGTACACACCACGCTTCGGCTATTCTAACGTCTGCAGGTCCATTCCCTTCACTGATCGGAGCTCGCGCCGCCCGGCCGTTCTCGAGCTCTCCCTCCAATGACCTTACCTCGCCGAGCAGCTCCGGACAACCTCGGAGCTTCGCCTGAGCTCCAGGACCGTCGCCATGCCTCCAGCGAGCTTCCTCGACATTCAGATGCTAACGTGGAGCACGGTGGAGCTATTGGCAGGTCGCTGGAGCCCCGCCTTCTCCGGGGACCTGCGGAGGAGCACGAAGTACAGATGCCGTCCGATCATCCTGATCGGACGGTTCTGATGTTGCCACGTGGAGGTCCAAGCCTAATTTCGAACCATCAGGCGCGAATTCTCCAGACCGACAGTCGAGCCACCTCATCTCGCCACGTGGCCCGAACCATAGGCGCTGACCCGAGCTGGCCCCTCATGTGCATCGCACGTGAGGTGCTGGGTAATTTGCATAAAAGACCCAGAAGTTTTCAAGAATTGCATTTTGGTCCCCAGGAACATGCCTCACACGTGCGTGCCTGGGTATTTTATAGGGAAGCCCTTCAACTTTTTGGAAATTACAAAAAGGTCCCCGCGCAGATGGACAAATTGCATAAGGGCCCAGGCGGTTTTTGGTAATTGCATTTAGGTCCTTCCAGGGACCTAAATGCAATATTTATCCCTTTATTTTATTGCACTTTTATTACAATTATGCCCTTGCACTGTTTTTAGCATAACTTGAGCATCGTAGGTCCAAATTGCATGATTTTAGTGTCGTTTTGATCCTTGTTTTGTCATCTACATTTTAGCATGCTTAATTGTCTCTTTTGCTCCTGTTTTAATTAAAGTGAATTTTTATGTGGTAATTGAGACCCTGTTCTACTCATGCTTGCTATGATTGGCTGACCGTTTTCAATGATGGATTAAATTGACTCTGACTTCAATTTATATTTTGTTGCTCGCATTTTTAGGGTATAATTGTAGGCCTTATTTAGCATACATATTCTCTTGCATGCTCGCTCATGCATCATTTTAAATTGCATAAAAATAAATAAAAATGCATCCATCTTAGCATCGCTTTGTAAATTGCACAATTCTTCATATGGACCTGAAATTAGAATTAATTCACATTGTGCCATCATGAATCGAAACTCGATAAATATATTAGGCAATCGTGTCCCTGTGTTCGACCTCGGTAGACTTGCCAAGTTAAAATATTCCACGACATTCAAAGTTTGTGGTTTTTGATCGACCGAAATTCGCCTCCTATACTACAATTACCGATTATTAAAGAGGTGAATTTCGTGCTCATCATTATCCCAGTTCTCATTTCTTAGGCATGCCATTTTTGGACCAGGTATCATAGTTGATCCTATGAAGATTGAGGTTGTCATGTCTTCAGAGCAGCCCAAGACAATCACTCAGATTCGGAGCTTCCTTGGAATAGCTGGTTATTATAGATGCTTTATTAGTGGATTTTCACGCATTGTTATTCCCATGACACGATTGACACTGAAGGGATTTCTTTTCATTTTGGACGATTCATGCAAGGATGCCTTCAGGACCTTGAAGGAGAGATTGACTACTGCACCCATTCTTGCTCTTCCTTCAGGTACTCAGGATTATGCAGTATATACAGATGCCTCAAGAGAAGGTTTAGGAGCGATGTTGATGCAACGTCACGTGATTGCATATGCATCACATCAGTTAAGACTGATGAGTGGATCTATGCCACCCATGACTTGGAGTTAGTGGTAGTTGTCATCACCTTGAAGATCTGGCACCACTATCTATATGGAGTGAATTTCGAGATTTTCACTGATCACAAGATCCTGAAGTATATCTTTGATCAGAAGGAGCTGAATATGGGACGACACAGGTGGCTTGAGCTACTGAAGGATTACGGTTGCACGATCTAATACCATCCCCGTAAGGGAAATGTTGTTGCAGATGCTCTTAGCAGGAGAGCTCAAGTAGAGGGTACGACAGACCTTCTATACATGTGGGATATGCTCGCAGCTTTGATGGATTGACATCCTCGGGAGAGTGCATCCATGTCTACTGTCGTGCCTCCATGATTCAGCAATCTGAGGGATTGCATCGTCGAAGGCCAGAAGACAGATCCTTGGATTCAAGACAGATACATGCATGTTGTCAAGGAAGAATTTGATGATTTTGTGGTAGCCGAGTCTATTTTGTGCAAAGCTGGCCAGGTCATTGTGCCCCATGATGAGCATTTACGTAGAGATATTCTTGATAAGGCACACAGTTCACGATTATCTATTCATCTTGGCAGCACAAATATGTATCGTGATCTGCGCCAACATTTCTAGTGGGACAAGATGAAGCATAGTGTGGCACATCATGTTAATAGATGTTTGATATGTCAAATGGTCAAGGCTGAGCATAGAAGACCACCAGGACTATTGCAGTCTCTCCCCATTCTCGAGTGGAAGTGGGAAAGTGTCACTATGGATTTTGTCACAGGTTTGCCGAAGATATAATGTGGCCACAATTCTATTTGGGTCACTATTGATAGTTTGACCAATTCAGCCCATTCCATATCTGTCTGCATGACCTACACTCCATCCAGATTAGCCAAGCTTTATGTGCAAACATTATCATACTTTATACCATGCGAGGCGGTGTCTGATAGAGACTCAAGGTTTACATCACACTATTGGCATCAGTTCATGTCAACACTATAGACAGAGTTGAAGATGAGTTCTGCATACCATCTACATACCGACGGATAGACGAACACACCATTCAGACACTTGAGGATTTGATGTGTGCTTGCATTTTGGAGTGGAAAGGGTCTTGGATGGATCATTTGCCATTGGTAGAATTCACATTCAATAACAACCATCATTCCAGTATTGGAATGGCACCATTTGAAGCCCTATATGGGCAGAGATGCCTCACACCTCTTAACTGGAGTGAGGTAGCTGATCAGACTCTCTACTCCGTAGATCTCTTGGAAAAGACTGCGAGGACTGTTGATCTTGTGAGGTGAAGGCTTCTAACGATACAAAGCCTTCAGAACTGAGTATCTTCCAAGTATCTTCCATGAAGGGAATACATAGATTCGGTGTTCGTGGCAAACTGACACCTCGATATGCTGGACCTTTTGAGATTCTTTCTTGAGTGGTAAGGTGGCCTACCGAGTAGCCCTTCCTCCACATCTTTCTACCATACATGATGTCTTCCATATATCCAATCTGAGGAAGTACATGCATGACCCTCAACACGTCATCAACTATGAGAATGTTGACGTGGAGCCAGATTTGATATACGAGGAGAGGCCAGTGCAGATACTTGATAGTGCTGTAAAGAAGCTTCATAACAAACCTGGTGTCGAAGAGGTGACATGGGAGATCGAAGAAGACATGTGGGCATGATACCCACATCTCTTATTAGGTAATCATCAAAACAAGCCCTTGTAATTATTTACACGTTAAAAGAATATGGCTTTTTTCCCTTTGAGGTTTTTATGGGTTCAAACTCCTTTGAGATTTTATGGCTAGGTGAAATCCAAATAAGTGAAATAGTGACCTTTACTTGAGCCTCGAGGACATGACTCCCTTTGAGGTTTTTATATTTGTAACATCCGGATCCGAATAATCTAATCACAACTCGATGGAGGATTTGAATGATCAATTAATGTTCAATTAGCATCGAATAAACCCAGAACGTTCAACTGATCATAAATCAAAATTTGTATGGCTGCAATCGAGCAAAAGTCGATCATATCGTAAAGCATGCTACGAAAAAGCTGCAATGCAAACTTGGAATCTGCAAAGAGACCACACAAAATCCTATTCGACAAAATAAAACCAACGGAATCAACCGTTCATCGATCGGAGTTCATTTGATACTTTAAAATCGTAAAAATTATCCATAAACGAGAATTGTATCTCGAGAATCTTAAGAGTTCATATCCGATTCAAAGTATATGAATATGTACTCATATTGATTGTCATTAAGTGACGGTCAAAACAAGTTATTATACAACAGAATCGCAGACTCGAGGTGCGAATGCAAATGATTTTGAGATTTTCAAGAAGTACAAAATGGAACTAATATATTATAAGAATATGATGTCATTGATGATGTCATTTGATGATATCATTCTAAAATTGTTTTAAAAGGAATCCAAAACCAACGAGAGAAGCCTCTCTTCCCTCTTTTCACATTCTTCTCTTCCTATTCTTATCTCGTTTCCAATGCAAGGGCCTCCAGCGCTTCCTGCTGCAGACCCAAATTTCTCTTAATGGAACCTTAGATCCCAAATTCCTGGAGCCAAATTTCTGGAGACACTCCATGAACTGCTACTGTTTTTCTCATTGGGGCAATCTTAGGTAGAATCCTCCTTTCCTTCCTTCTTACTGCCATGTATGAATATTCTAAACCTTATTCTTGTTGCTCTTCTCTCCAAATGGAAGCTACATGCATGTTTAATCTCCAAATTAATGTACAATCACATTCCCTTTCTTGTTACATGCCTATACAATCTAGAAACTCTCTATTACCGCTCTCCATAAATTTTCACCTCATATTATCTATATTACTGGAGGTTGGATCATGGTTGATTATTACAATATCTTATGATGATAAGGCACTGGTTGAGTATTGTAACTGTGGAAATTAGCAAAACTGAAGATTTTGATATAAATCATTTTTTTATTTTATCCAGAACAAACATGCAACTTCTCTTGGCTTCTTAAATACATGAGTATTACACACTGGTTATCATAGTAATAAAATTATCCACTCCTACCACTATTTTTTTACCAATTAGTACTTAAGAAATCATATTTTTTTCATTTATTCATTTCCATAAACATTAGTTATCAAGATTAGGAGCTTTTGTGGAATTAAACAATTGACCTCCATTCTTTTGAGTTAGAACAGTCTTGAAACTTGATAACGTTAATATTTATGTTCATTAAGTCAAAAATTTTTTATAAAAAAAATGACTTGAACTTTTGTCAAGGTTTCAGATTGCACTACAAATTGGCATAATAAATGCAGAAATGGATTCCTAGAGATTGTCTATGATACACATATATGTTACTTTAGTTTTGAAGCTGTAAACTTCGGTCATCTATCATACATTTAGCAGCAAAAAACAGTTCTCTGGCCACAACAATATATCTTTCCATATCAATATATGTCTAGTGTTCTGATGAATATAGTGATTGTCATCATATGTATCATGTGATAACTTATAAGATGCATCTAATTAGGTTGCATTAGAAAAGTCGAAGTAGAGGGACTTAATGAACAATCTTGGAGGAAGTGATGGAAATCCTCTTTGTGATAAAAATCTTCATGACTTTTCTGTTCATTTTTCAGGATGGTCAATGTCATTTACTGGTCTAAAGCATTGTATTGGCAACCCAATTGAGGGGAGAAGTATATTGAAACTAATCTTGTGGTTCCCATGTGTCACAATCACATAGTCTCATTCATGATATTTCTTCTTGCACTAGATTATATTTTTTTTCTTTCAACAACTATGATTAAGTCATTGACAGAAACTGAGGAAGCTTTAGTTACACATTTAGAGTTCTTGAATCTGATGGTCGCGACATGCCTGGGAAGTGTCATATTCTAGCAATTGTTCATTACTTGTACACATTTCTTAAAAAGGGTATATTTACAGTATCTTAGGTTCATATCTAGACTGAGGCTATTAAGCTCACATGCAATTCACAAGTTGGCTAGAGATTCACTCAGTGTGTGTGTGTGTGTGCGTATATACATACATGTTACTTAAATCTACTCAAAGTTATCATCACTAGTTAATACATAAATACCTTGATCCAAGTACCCCTTATTAGTGCATCATATACATTGATCAAAGGGAGTAGGCTTTATAGTGAAATTATTATTTAATGGATGTTGGGTCCTTTTTTTTGAGAAAATGGATGCTGGGTACTTATAAATGGACACTCACACATGTTTATCTATGCATATGTGTGTCCATATATCTATATCCTTAAAATAACTCTATATATAAATACTTATACATACGGTTTGAAGAACATCAGTAATTCCAGATAATTGTGCCAGTCACGGTGACCCTTACACCCGACTGTGCGAGGGTGTGGTGACCCTCAACTGGGCGGGAGATAGGAAGCCCAATTAAGGTAGCAGCCGCCTAGTGCACTGGTTTAGGATCCCATCCCTTTTTATGGTTTTTACGTGAGCTCAGAGTATTTTTACGCTTCATTGAGAATCCAACTTTGGACCAGTTTCACTGACCCTCTATTTTGGGATACCTAAGCTGGGGTTTCCTCGATTTTAGGTTTTCTCACGAGCTCATTTGCCCGTATCGGTCAGGCCGATTTCTAGAGTTACTTTCCAGATAGTCTCTCTCATCCGTCTCTGTGGAATAGTTTTGGAGTAGACCTATCCCCCTATTGGACCGCACTTCCACTTAGAACGAGATGGAAGGGTCTTTTAGGAGACTTCCTCACTGCTTGAGTTTTGGTTACCATTCCCCCTATAGACTTGGCGATGGCTATAATTGAGTTGGTTACAGTTGAGCTTGCTACCAAAATCATCAACCGTCAATCAATAATTAACCAGATCTTAGAATTACTGCTACAAACATTAGAAGAAGTTAGTGGGCGTGTTGGGAACTTAGTTAGGATGCATTATATTTCATTGCCTGCTTACGAAAGCACCCCAACCCTAATGTACTATTCACGCCTTAGAGTCATAGTATGAGGTCACACTTAGACCAAGACCGCAGACAATCCACAGTTTGGTATCAAAGCCATGGTGCCCCAATATACACAGTTACAATATTATAATTCCATTCGCATTAAGTTCTTGGATAGCGACAGTCTTCCGACTTGTCATGAATATGAGAGGAAAATTCGACATTCAATTTCAATAGCCACAGATGTCACCAATTGCATTTAAATTTCATATTCTATCCTAAGAAGAGAAAAGCACAGCTGGAAATATCAGTAAATGTTGACTACTACGATATAGATATGGTTCTAGTGCGAAACCATGACATTCAGAGCTGGTTAGGAGATGGCAGATCATTTGGAGTGCATCATGACCACAGTCACCGACATCCAGCAGCAGCAGGCTGCTATGCACAACAGACAGATATTGTCGACATGTAGACTGATATTGATATGTGATTCGAGGAGTTGTCTGATTCCACCTACCATCCATCTAAGGATGGAACACGACAGGACCGACCTCAGTCGGTTGAGGTACAACAACCTCACTTTGAATATCCACATGAGGATATGCCAGCATATAGAGCCGAGGATGGATATTACGACATGGAGTAGGACCCTGCACTCTTTGTAGATGAGGACGCACTCGAATACTCTGCTATCGACATGATCAGTCATTTTTCACACCCTATCAATGAGCCAATGTGACCATGTTCGAGGGCATCATGACGTCAGATGAGGCTGAGCAGTGGCTAAAGAGGATCATGAAGATACTTCCGATGATACGCGTACTGCGAGCCTCATCTCTATCTTTCATGGAGTATTTATTTACAGATTTCACAGAGAGATGGTGGGAGGTGATAGTTTCTGAGTTGGGATACGAGCCCACATGGGATGATTTTGAGACGCGATTCGCATCCCACTTCTTTTCTAGGAAGTAGAAGGATTCCCAACGTAGATTGTTTGCAAAGCTATGATAGGGGCGGATGACAACCATACAGTACTTTGTTCGTTACACTGAGATTTCACGACACACATCATTAGTTGTTGTATTTTCAGATGAGAAACTGGAAAAGTTCATCAGAGGTATGAGGGAAGAGGTACATGAGAAGCTTGCCGAACTACATATCACTTCCATCTCTGATGCTACTGATGCAACATAGAAGTTTGAGGACATCCGAGAGATACATCTTGGGAGCTCATCTAGAGTAGCGCCTATGCCACAATGATCTTTTGGGCTGATTCGACAACATTTTCAGTAGCACAGGTCAGCCAACATTTTCTGACAGCACTCGCTCATCTCCAATGACTACCTTTGGAGGAGCACTCGCTAGATGTGGCACCAGTTCAGCTCGATAATCTGAGTCGTGGATAGCATCCAGACCTCCAGCAGGACCAAATCGGAACACTAACACGACTACCACGCCTACCCCATATGTGGGATGCTACTTGTGTAATGAATGGGATCATTACCGGTATCAGTGTCCACAGGATTCTAGTGAGCCTTGACCATAGCCACAGCCTTCACAGCCGCATACATAGTGTACTGGGAGTTTTCATGGCAGGAACTCCAACTTTAGGAGGCCGCCAAGTCATACACAGAGCATGGCAGGCTCGAGTACTGCATTAGCTAGGCATGGACAGTTACATGCATTGACAAAGGATCATGCATGATCAGCAGCTACTGTGGTGAAAGGTATGGTCTCAGTCTTGGACCGATCTTTCCATGTTTGATTTTATTCTGGAGTGACACATTCTTTCATTACATCGATATTACTGGCTTCATTAGGTAAAGTTACAGAGACTCTATATCCTCCATATCACATTCGCGGGCTAGGTGGCCAACTATTCATCATTTCCCTGATAGTTAGAGGTTTGCCAATATTGATTGGTGGTCACAAGATGATTGCATATTGTCTCTTACTTCAACTTGATGAGTTTGATTTGATTTTAGGCATGGATTGGTTGTCAGCTCATCATGCTCTTGTTGATTGCTTTAGAAGACGATTGTCTACAGGACTCCAGATTTACCCACGTTCACCTTTGAGGGTACATTACATGACTCCAAAATGGAGTACGTTTCAGTGTTGCGAGCTTAGAGACTTGTAGACTAGGGATGTGACTCATATTTAGCATTTGTTCGAGAAATCTGATCATGAGCCGATGACGCAGGTCATCAGAGTAATAGTAGACTACACAGATGTATTTCTTGATGAGTTACCATGGTTACCTCCTAAGAGAGAGATTGAGTTCAAGATAACATTATTACCTGATACATAGCCGATCTTAATGGCTCCTTACTGTATGGCACCAGCTGAATTGAGAGAACTGAAGGTGCAGTTGCAGGAGTTACTTGACTTAGGATTCATGAGGTCGAGCACTTCACCTTGGGGTGCTCCAGTTCTATTTGTCAGGAAAAAGGATGGATCGATGAAATTATGCATTGATTACCGACAACTGAATTAGAGAATAGTGAAGAACCGTTATCCTTTGCCGCACATCGATGATTTGTTTGATCAGCTTCAGGGATCTTCGGTGTTCTCGAAGATCGATCTTTGATCTGGCTACCATCTGCTAAGGATTCAAGAGTCCAATATTCCGAAGACAGCTTTCAAGACTCAATATGGACATTATGAGTTTGTGGTGATGACATTTGGGCTTACCAATGCCCTTGCAACATTCATGGACATGATGAACATGATCTTCCGTCCATATTTGGACACGTTTGTAGTGGTATCATTGGTGACGTGCTGATATATCCTCGGAATGAATGGGATCACACGAATGATCTAAAGATTGATCTGGATACATTACGAGAGCACAAGTTGTATGCCAAGCTGAGCAAGTGTAATTTCTGATTATCACAGGTCACATTTCTTGGACATGTCATTTCTGGAGCAGGTATTGTAGTTGATCCTACGAAGATTGAGGCAATCATGTTTTGGTAGTAACCCAAGACATTCATTCAGATTCGGAGCTTCCTTGGATTAGCAGGCTATTACAAATGCTTTATCAGTGGGTTTTCACGCATTGTTATTCCCTTGACACGATTGACATAGAAGGGAGTTCCTTTCATTTGGGACGATTCATGCGAGTAGGCCTTCGGGACCTTGAAGGAGAGATTGACTACTGCACCCACTCTTGCTCTTCCTTCAGGCACTCAAGATTATACAGTATATACAGATGCCTTAGGAGAAGGTTTAGGAGCAGTGCTGATGTAATGAGGTCACGTGATTGCATACGCAACACGTCAGTTGAGTCCGTATGAGCGGAATTACCCCACCCATGACTTGGAGTTGGCGATAGTTGTCTTCACCTTGAAGATCTGACACCACTATTTATATGGGGGTGAATTTCAAGATTTTCATGTATCACAAGAGCTTGAAGTATATCTCCGATCAGAATGAGCTGAACATGAGACAACGCAGGTGGCTTGAGCTTCTGAAGAATTACGACTGCACGATCTCTTGCCATCCCGGTAAGGAAAATGTGATGGCAGATGCGCTTAGCATGAGAGGTCATGCAGAGGGTACGACAAATTGGCTATACATGTGGGATATGGTCGTAGCTTTGACAAATTGGCAATCTCAGGAGAGTGTATTCATGTCCACTATCGTGCCTCCACGATTCAACAATCTGTGGGACCACATCATCGAAGACCAGAAGACAGATCCTTGGATTCGAGATAGATACATGCTTGCCATCAAGGATGAATTTGATGATTTTGTGGGAACTGAGTATATTTTGTGGAAAGCTGGCCAGGTCGTTGTGCCCCATGATGAGCAGTTACTCAGAGATATTCTTAATGAGGCACAGAGTTCACGATTATCTATTCATCCTACCAGCACAAAGATGTATCGTAATCTGTGCTACCATTTCTGGTGGGACGAGATGAAGCATGATGTGACACATCATGTTAGCCGATGTTTGACCTATCAAATGGTCAAGGCTGAGCACATGAGACCACCAAGACTATTGCAGTCTCTCCCCATTCCTGAGTGGAAGTGGGAAAGTGTCTCTATGGATTTTGTCACAGGTTTGTCGAAGACACCATGTGGTCACGATTCTACTTGGGTCATTGTTGATAGGTTGACCAAGTCAACCTATTTTATACCTGTTAGCATGACCTACACTCTATCCTGATTAGCCAAGCTTTATTTGCAGAACATTACCATACTTCATAGTATACCTCGTTAGGTGGTGTCTGACAGAGACTCGAGGCTTACATCACACTATTGGCATCAGTTCATATCAGCACTACAGACATAGTTGAAGATGAGTTCTGCATACCATCCACAGACCGACGGATAGAGCGAGCGCACCATTCAGACACTTGAGGATTTGTTGCGTGTATGCATTTTGGAGTGGAAAGGATCCTGGAAGGATCATTTGCCATTGGTAGAATAATATGCAAGATAAATAACAAAAATAAACAACTCTTGATGGCACGGAGTCCTATTTGATACATGCTAACATCCACGTGATGCATACGACCGCCTCACATCACCAGTTAAGAATAATCAGGCTGTGTAATTAGGCCTAACTTGTGTTAGATCTTCGAGTTGACTATTGGGCCAGACACGTGGACTTGGCAGGCTGGGCTGAGCTCAACCCGAACCTGACCCAGACCCAATAGAATTTTGGGCCTCGTCCTTCCCATGCAATGGGGTGTGATGTCGTTGCCCCCATTACATCCTCCTCCTTCCTTTAGTTGCCGCGCCATCCTCCCTCTCTAGTGTGGCACGATAAAGTCATGTCACTACAGCATTGCCTCTTCTAATGTATTGTTTCCAATCACTTGCTTTACATATAATTTTTTCTACATTGTTTCTAATCACTTGTATTTTTATATGGGTGAAATATTATACGTGTTATTAAGATAAGACATTCTTTTTAGTGGAAAATATCCAAGTCTTGAACTGATAGATATAATATACAGTATAATTATGCGATAGCTTTTACGTTTAATAACCTAACACCCCATTCTTACATACAGTTGCAATATTCTCATCTTGAGAGATAGTGCAATTGCAAATGATAAATATGATATTGCCTGGGAAAGTAATAGAATCGGTTGCAATATTTGTTTCGTATACATTTTGCTGAATTGCATATAACTTACTTTTCTATTGAAATATTTATAAATGTTATTTTACATATACACACACGTGTGCACACGCAAGCACGCGCAAGCACGTGCACACACACATTTGCACGCACACTATATATATAACTTCAAATGTGGTGGCACATGCTTTTTATTGAGGAAAGCCTTCCATAATGTCCGTAGATAGTTATCCAATGGTTGAGAAAAAAGACATGTTAGCATTAATTATTTAAAAGCTCATTTTGGTCATTAACACATTTTAAACTAGAATGTAAAAACCATCTTATATTAAATCTTTCATTCTCTGACTTTTCTTGCCATATTCAAGATAATCAAAATAAAATGAGATGGTGATAGAGGCGATGAGCGGCGAGAGCAAAGAGACATCATGGGTTTGCACGGAGAGCATAGGAGTGGCAAGGACTAAGGGGTGGTACGTACATGGGATGGAGATGGCTCGGTGTGGAAAACATGGCAATGATGTTATCGTGAAAAGATCATTTGTCAATGGAAAGAATGTAACGCCATCGTCAATGCCAATGCCATCATCGACATTACACCTATCAATGTCTTTTCCAACACCATCCTCAGCTTCTTGATGACAATTGAATGAACGAGTAGTAGAGGCATTACCGTCTCGTTTGTTGATGCTAAAATACAAAATAAATCATGTGTTTTTTAATTAACCAATATTCTACATATATTATTAGTGTATTACATAGTCAACTAAGTATTTTACAATTTCTGTTTTTCATATTACATTCTTGAAATGGTCAAATACTAATCAACTTCTTATTTTGTAGAGCAACGTACAAAATCCACATAGAAATTTAACATTTTACTTAAAAGTCATTGGGATATATGTCTATTTTTATCAAATAACATTGACTGAAAGCGTTAAAATAAAAAAGTTACAAAACAATTTTTCATTTTACAAATCTCCATAAAAACTTGCAATGAGAATACATATTATACAATTAAGCATCTCATTCTACACTATGATTTTTTTGGTTGAAAAACATAATTGATAATTAAAAATATAATAATAGACCACTTAAATATAGTAATTTACAATTTGATTATTCTACATTGGAAGACAACATAATTGGTAAAAAGTCGAAAATTGGAAGATTAAAAATAGCAATTTGAAACATTCAAATAAATTGAGTTAAATGAACTAGAAATAAAAAAATAAAAATATTATTAATCGATTTCTCATTTTACAAACCTTCAACTAAATTTCACAAAGGGGATACTGATTATACAACCAAGCTTCTCCATACAAATTTCACAAAGGGGATACTGATTAAAAAACCAAGCTTTTCATTTTACCGATCACATTGTTACTTTGAGTTTTTGATTGAAATTGGAATTGACAACAATAATCCATAACCAGGCCACCTAAATTTAGTAATTTAAAATAATTGCTCCACACAAAAAAGGTGATTAATCAAATTTTCAAAATTGGATAAGTAAAAATAGTAATCTGAACCATCAAATAAATTGAATTTAGAATAAATTTAAACATGACCAAAATATCCTAAATGGACTAAACTGCCAGATCGAGATTCAATGGCTATTTATTATTGACTTTTCTCAATCACAAAAAGATGTCTCATCATTTGGAAGACCCGTATATTATATATTTATCTATCTATCTATCTATCTATCTATATATATATATATATATATATATATATATATATATATATATATATATATATATATATATATATATATATGGGGTTGGGGAGCCTGCACCGGAGGGTGTAGGTAAGTTCCTGCACCCGGCCATTTTCCCCATTATTTTTAGTTTTTTTTAAAAGAAATCTTTGGGGGATATACTTAATATAGTTAGTGGAATATGTGATTCAAGTTTCATGCAAAACAAACACTCCTAGCATGTTCATCTAAAATGGGTCAATTTCAGCAATTCTGAGACCGTTAAAATTAGGTAGTCTTGATGGAGATGATAGAAGTCTCGAATTAAGTTGAATTTGAAATGACAACATGGTGATACATTGTGATCTAAATCCCCCAATGTTTCATTTCAAAAAAATAAAAAAATAATGAAAAATTAGGCCGGGTGTAGGTAATTTCCTGCACCCGCCGGTGTAGGATCCCTTTTCCCTATATATATATATATATATATATATATATATATATATATATATATATATATATGTAGAGTGGCGATCCTGTGAGATGGGGATTCTGTGAGATGGTGAGATGGGTAATCTCAATCACTCATTTTACTATCATTCACGGCATGAAACCTAGGGGGATTTAGATCACTATATACCATCATGGTGCTATTCCAAAATCAACTTAATCGAAGACTTCTATCCCCTCCATCAAGACTGTCAAATTTTAACGGTCTCAGAATTGCTGAAATCGACCCCCTCCAGATGGACATGTTAGGGGTGTTTTTTTTTACACGAAATTTGAAACACGTGTTTCACTCATTATTCTATCTAAATCCCCCCAGGTTTCATGCTGTGAATGATAGTAAAATGGGTGATTGAGATTACCCATCTCACCATCTCACAGAATCCCCATCTCACAGGATCGCCACTCTATATATGTATACATATATAACATCAGAATGGAGACGTATAAATTAGCTTCACCGTGGTGAGGAGATCATTTATCAGATCCAGTTATTTAACTCAATCCCTACAAGACGAAGGATATCGGATAAGTGTGGGGATTTATCTAAAATATCAAGTGGTATATGTATTTCAAATTTCGTGTAAAATATGCATTCTTAATATGTTCATTTGAAGGGGGCGATTTCAACAAATCCGAGATTCATACAATTTGACTATCTTGATGGATAAGTTAGAAGTCTTGAATTAAACTAAACTGCGAATGATGCTACAGTGATATATTGTGATACAAAATTCTCACGGTTTCATTTTTTTTTAAAAAAAGAGAGAAGATGAGCATGCGTAGGAAAGTTATCTACATCTTGGTGTAGGCTTCCCCTCCACACATGTACAAACGATTTTCTCGATACAGAAAACCGGTTTCAACCAGTAAGTTAAGCTCAATACAGTTTTTCCCGAATGTTGTTGTCATATTGATGTCGTCAGTGATCCGATCGATTTGAACCGATTATTAGACCCGGTTAGACCAAATCGATGGCTGATTAGTTCAGAGTACATATCAGAATTTTGAAACCTTGGATAAAAAACGAAAATTTGGAAGTGCAAAATTTTCTCCAAAAGTCTTAGATCTTTGTAGTCCCATATTTGAAGTTTCAAAGTAATAATGAATGTTTATAGCGACATCTACGTAAAAAATAATGATAATAAAATAAATTCTTTTTTAGTTTTCCGTAATTGTTCCTTGAAAACAACTCAAACAAGCGCATCCTTCTATTTGTACAGTGGGAAAACCACAATCTCTTTCTTACCCCCCTATTTTCTATAATTTCATAGTTATCATCACCCACGCGTCGCTACCATCCTTGCTATGTCGAAGGATTTAAAAAAAACAATCAGTTCCCGTTGCAAACTAAACTAAATTTCTAGATAGGGCATCACCGCGAATATCCCGATCTCTTGGGAAATTTGCAGCCGATGCCCCTAAAGCGTCGGTCCAATTGTCTCAAAGTCTTCATAACACCTTGCTTATAACAGAGAGCGGCACCCTGTCTTCTCAGGTTTCTCGTCGCCTCCGCTTCGCACCTCCCCGTTCCCTCCTCCTCCGCCACCCACTCACCGCCATCATGGAAGCAATGGAGGGGCACTTTGGATCGGCGTGGGAGCAGATCAGGGCGCCCGTGGTCGCTCCATTGCTCCGAGTGACGGTGTACATTTGCCTGGCCATGTCCCTCATGCTCTTCGTGGAGAGGGTCTACATGGGCGTGGTCATTTCGGTCATTAAGCTCTTCGGAAGGAGGCCTCAGAAGAGGTACAAGTGGGAGCCCATGGCGGACACCGACGTCGAGACGGGCGGCGGCAGCTCCAGGCACCCCATGGTGCTTGTACAAATCCCCATGTACAACGAGAGAGAGGTCTGGTCTCGTTTCCCTCCCGCTTTGATCCCACCACCAATCATCTTGGATTAATTTTTATCTCGAGGGGAAAATATGTTGGATTACGTGGTTCCTACAGCGACGTGAAGCCTCTCGTCTGGTGCCCACGACGTGGTGTCCAATAATTCCCCCCAATAATGATCTCGCCATGTGATGTGGTTAGGGGCGGACGAGTACTATATATCATGTCTGCGTCTATGCTTCGTTCTATTCGATGTTATTTTTGTGGTTTGTGGAGATGGGAAAGTACGCGTAAATGGTAAATGCGTGAATGCATCTCCAGTTCATGCCGACTCCGTGGGGCCGACGTGTTCTGGATCCAGGAGCACCTTCCATGACTGTTACTTGTCTACATACGCCCCCTATTAAAACCAAAGTTACTGTGAATTTATTTAGATGAAAAGCAGAATAATTCGAAATTTATTTCAGCTAATAGTGATCTATGCTTGCATAAGAAATGCACAAGGAAGCGGGTTTGGTGTTACTGACAACAGAAAGGAGGGAACAATGTGGTAGTTGGTGACTGTTCTGTGGCGTGATGCAGGTTTATCAGCTATCTATAGGGGCTGCTTGCGCGCTATCCTGGCCGTTGGATATGATGATCATACAGGTGCTCGATGATTCTACCGACCCCGACATCAAGGTAATTATTATTATTATCATGGTCAATATGTATACATGTGTATAGACTCCAATTTTTTATAACTTGAAATGCACTCAATTTAACTCTTTCAATTTCTCTGTTTGTGTTTTTTCTTCAAATGTTACCATTACGTCAATCGAAATTCGTACGTCTCTTTTAATTAATTTGTAAAGTAAAATCAAAACAGTTAATGCCCCAGATCCAGTTAAACCACTCAAAGTGAGGATGGTTTGGTTTTTGGGAAAACAAAGGAAACCGAAAGGAGTGTGCATTAATTGTTTACGCGAAACGCCGCCTCACGATTTCGACATTTATCGTAATTTTACAAAAAAGAAAAGGGAGAAGTCATTGTCTGATAATTAAAAAACTAAAAAGTTGACCCGAGGGTATACATATAAAATCATATCTTAAGAAAATAAATATTGAAGATCATGTCTAATAAATAAAAGGTGTTATTACGTAAATACCCTCAACGCACGATTACTGAATACAGCTATACTTTTGACAGTCACATGGATGCTCCCGTCTGCTTAAACACTTTCTATTTGTGGAAACTTTATTTTTATTCGAATTTTGCGTTTGGATTTTAGTAATGTCCTCTTAATTATTTTTTGTGTCTTATCTCTGATATAATTTATAATTAGAAGCATCTCTCCAGTCAATTTCAAACATTGATGCTGCAGAAGAAAAAGAGAGGCTCCACGAGGGGCTGCAGTTGGCATTTTATTATTCCGATATAGTCATTCCCTCCTGCCAGCTTTGTATTCATACCAAGGATAGAGACATTCTTTCTCTCGTTTAATATGAAGGACAAATGCTTATGTTCGTTTGTTTCATTAGATAGACGTGGACCATTTGATTTAAAAGGACTGCGTCAATGTTGATGTATCTTATTGTGGTTGACACCATATGATGACGAAACTTGAGAACATGACCAGGCACTGGTAAAGAAGGAGTGCGAAATGTGGGCTGGGAAAGGCATCAACATAATCTACGAGATAAGGGAGAACAGGAACGGATACAAGGCCGGCGCGCTCAAGGAGGGCTTGAAGCACGGCTACGTGAAACGGTGCGACTACGTAGCCATATTCGACGCAGACTTCCAACCGGACCCGGATTTCCTCCAACGAACGATCCCGTTCCTTGTCCACAATCCTGATATCGCCCTCGTGCAGGCCCGTTGGAAGTTTGGTAAGCAACGTGAACACACTTTCATTAATAACATTAGATTGATTTAATGGCATCAATGCATGCGTGTGTGTTCAAGCTTATCTGGCCCACGAGATTGATTGAAAACATGCTAGAGATGTCGTAATTATTTTCTAACATTACCGACTAATGATATAATAGTTGTCTTTTTAAATCAATCAATTTTGTAGAAAGGTTGCTCATTAAGCTTGTCAAGCAACAGCCAACAGTATGTAGGATCTTGCTCAAGGTGGTGTCCAAGTAATTTATATTAATTCATTATTTTACTGGGTCTAATCAACAAGGTTAGAAAGATTATATATAGATTCATGATGTGTAACAATATTTTTGTAGAGTACTTTATGGACCACATCTGAGTATTAAAGTGAATTAAATCTGGTAACATACGTATTCACATTTTTCCTCACTGAATGTGAGAACATCAAAAGTAATGGGGCAAGTTGATTCCAATAGTGGCTCTTTTATGTGATTTACCTTTAAAAAACGTTGCCGAAGTTTCTCTTTGATCTACCTACATTAATGTTTGGTGAAATTATAGAAAGGAAGTTGTTTGTAATTAGTATTGTTATTTTGATTAATCAACTTACAAGAGGTTGATCACTCAAATTAATATTTTTTTAGTCGTGGTGTACGATTTCAAAAGAAATATTGATTAATAACATTTTATTAAGCAGAAACATTGAGGTTATTATATCTTCTCAATAAGGGGAAATCGTACGGTTCAATGATTGATCAAATCTTCTTATCGATCATGTTAGAAATGATTAATGCCAAGAATATTGTACAAAACGATCACCACTAGATGGACCGACATGGAAAATTCAGAGGGCAATTGGCCATAGGAAAAGAAGACTCATTGTATTGAAAATAAGCACAAAGCATGAAATCCTAGGAGGTGGTTCTATTCTAGAAGAACACGCAATACAATCGTTCATATCCCCTTAATACATGAGTATACATGGTGTATGCCTGATTATCCGAGAGGCAGTCTATCGACTTAGCAAGCTAAGCTAACGATCATTGTGTTGACCAATTCTCAATCAATCAACAATCAACCCACAAATAGATACATCAATCAATGTGTGTAGGTTAAATTTTATTATAACTATGCAAAGATGTGTATAGTGCAAGTATGTAGAGTGTCAAACCACATAGAGCAAACATGTAGATGGTATATTATTAATAATTATTGCTAATTAATTGATAATATTTTGTATTTTCTATTAATTCTTATTTTTATGTGGGTTTCAATTATATTTAATTTTTATGGATTTTTTACTTTGTGTTATATATTTTTTAATTTTATTTTTTTTTAATTTTACAAAATTTTAATTTATTTTTATTTTTAAAAATAAGATATATATTAATATATATTAATAAAGATATTATAACTTATATAAGTAATATATAGTATATATGTATAATTAAGGTTATTATATTTATAAATAAGTCAAATATATTTAAATTTCAAAAAATAAAATGTTTTTGTTTTTCTAATATATTTCTCTATTTTAGGTCAATTTTATAAAGTTTTTTTGATTTTTATGGTTTTTAAATTGTAAAAATAAAAAAATAGTGAATAAAATATATATCTAAGATAGTTTTGAGTTTATAATTATATATAAGTCCAAAATAAACCCAAACTCTTTATAGTATATTTTATATAATAAAGAAAAATAAAAAATAGAAATATCCCTAATTTTATATAATTTCTACTAATTTTTATAAAGATTTTAGAAATATGTGATTTTTAAGTTTTATATTTTGTATTTTTTATGATTTTTTTGATATGTGTAGAATATTGTATAATATAGATAATGTAGTGTAAAGGAATTTTTGGAAAATGTTTTTATAGTTTTTGTTGGTTTATATATAAATAGGGAATACAATGCATGTTTTTGTATTTTTAAAATTAGGAAAACTAATTTAAATTCCTAAATAAATTTATGCGTGAAAGAACAAGGCATCATGCATCTATAATAATTGTACTAATATTTTTAAAATAAAGAAAATATTTAATATGCTAAAAATACAATAAATAAAATGCAGCAGAACAAGGACTTTGTTTGAAATTTTAATAGACTAAATATGCATCCAATAACAAGGCCATGAACTATAGGGGCATACACGTAATTTTTACAATGCCTCATTTTGTACTACACGTGAGGCGAAAGGACCTAAGTGTAATATCAATAAATGTTAGGGTCTTGTTTGTAAAGTAACCTAATGTTTTCGCGCATAATTTTAAATTTACAACACTAAAATTAAATACAAATGTCATAGGAAGTCTTGTGATACTACCTAGGGTCAACGCGTGCCTTGCACGTGGCACGCTGACGTGCGCTTGAGGTTGCATTACGTCGCACCACTTATGGATGAATGGCTGGGATGGAGTACCACTTTGTTTGAAATGAGGGTCCCAGATCTAATCTGGGCCTGATGCTTGATCAAATGACAGTGGAGGGCTCTCCAAGAACAGGGAAGAACTTCTTCCTTTTGAACTTTGATTGTCAATTCTTCTCATCTTCGGCCACCTCTCTCTTCGCTGAGGAGCTCAAATGCCTCCTCAGAGTTTTTTCACGCATGCAGGGGCCTTCACAGAGGTCCATGACTCATTGGTGGAGACCTGGAAGGCTTCATCTTCTCAACCACTTGGAGATACCGTTCTTCAACAAATCTTGGTCCCAGATGGCTCTTCAGGGCCTATTTACTCCATAAAATAATATAGGGCTCGAGGGCTATCTCCTCAACCTAAGATTGAAGCTGATTACACAAGGAAGAAGGGGGAGTGACGAACCTCCAACGAGCAATGGAGTTGAGGCTCGATTCACTAATCTAGGATCGATCAATTTGATTTGGGTGAGGACAAATGACGAAGAAACAATTTGGAATGAGGTGAGATGCTCAAATGGGTCAGAAATAGTTAGAATCACGGTGAAGCAGGTGAGGAACAACGGTTGGAGCACTAGCTCTAACGAACTACAGATTGACTAATTTACGCTAAAGCAAAGGAAATGACATTAAAACAAAACCTAAATCTATGCAAAGAATGAAAAATGCAAGCTAAATTAACCTAAAACTAGCCTCAACATGGGTGTACCTGGAAGCAGGGGACCATCGTTGAAGGTGGTCCGACGAGGTGGATCTCTACTTTGGTTGCCCTTCTCCACACCAACAGAGCTTGGGGGCTACTTGTTGTCACAAGGGCACACTCCAGAATAGATTTTTGGGGTTACGAGTAGGATAGAGAGGATCAAAACTCACAATGAAGATGAAGGTGGATTTTTATACAAGTGGTGAAGGTCCATCTCGTGACTGAGATGACATGTGAAGGAGAAGAGGTTGGTGAGGTCTAAGATCGTGGTGAGGTATAAGGTGACAGGTCGCACAAAAATGGTGAAGAAGTCAAGGGGACAAGAGGCATAGAAAATGGGAGAAGATGGGTGTCTCGAGGTTCTGACATGAAGTCAGAGGGAGGTCCGTGCTGGGGGCATGTTGACCAAGAGTCAACACTCGAAGGTGCTTGAATAAGGCAAAATACGATAGAGAAAGAAAGAAAAATCAAAATCAATTAATAAATTATTTTCTTAATAAAACCTAAAATATGAAAAATATTTATAATTTAATAAACTATTTTTATGTGATTTTTATTTATTTAGACAATCTAATTTATTATGTGTTAATTTTTACAAATACTTATATAGGTATGTATACCTATATTTTATGCATTATATTTTTACTTTGTATTTTATATACATAATATTATATTTACATATTCTACATATTTAAAACATTATTTAATACATATTTATATATTTTTGTAGTATTTTTAGTATTTTATTGTATGTATAAAAAGCACATGTATATATTATACGTATAGTTTACCAATATATTATAATTTATATTTTTTAATATCTTTTTATATGTTTTTATTTATGTTTCTATTTTAAATATGTTTATATAATATATACAATTATTTAAAAATATAAAGAGAGTAAAAAATGCAAAGAATAAAGTAAATTGAATTTATATACAAATTCTCAATATTATAGTACCTCAAAAGCCGGCTTTTGTATCTTAACTCCGTGTTAAATAAAACCAACTTCATTAGATAGATAATTTAATTTGAATATATTGGAAGAGAGTTTGGTTCAATTTGAGTTCATATGCAATAGATATTGATCTGTGAAGTTCGATTTACAGCTTTTTCGTCTATGTACAAAGTACATCATGCGTGATTTTTATTGGCTATTATTTTTATTATTTTATATACATAATTATGTATAAGTTTGAAAACTTTTTTATTTGAGTTGTATATCATGAATAATAAAATAATGTAAAAAGGATATTTCTAATATAAATAATTAGGGTTTCTATACAATATTCATGCCCTTATCTCCGCCTAATTATTCTTGGTTGACCGCATCAATATTGACTAAGTATCAATGTTTAGGGTCATTCGGTATCTTAAATACCTCATTTTTATTTTTTATTTTTATTATTCTATAATTTTATATTTAATACATGTATTAATGTGTTAATTACAGATATTAGACGAGTGTTAGATGTTAATTTGTACATGTGTTTTGCTGGGGATTTAAAGATAAAATGGAAGAATAAAGGTAGATGAATGACTATTCATCACTCAACTATATTTACCTTTGTTAGTCCCTAGCAGACACTTATTAGAAGAACAAGTGATGCAAAAGAGAAAATAAAGAAAAGGAAAATAAAGAAATTAGAATGATTATAATTATGAAATTAGAATGATTATGATTCTTGAGCTTATCTTCATAAAATCAAAGTTCGCATATCAGTAAGACCTTCATATTATTAATGTGTCAGAACCTTGTTGGGAATAGGATCTAAAACTTAATAGCCCTCAAGTTCTACAGTTCTCTGTTGAGATCGCCGCAATAGCCAAGTCAGAATAAGTCTATTCATACACAAATCCATATGACTATGATTCTCACTTGTACATCATATTTGAATGTAGCTCTTCTCATCAGAAATAACAAGAAACAATCTCCCTCAGCAAGGTAACCCTAATTCCCCAATCTAGCTACTCTTTCCTCTATGACCGGGGTATTTCCTTCTAAGTTCAAGTACAATCAGCTCCAACGAGAATGAGGGGTAGAGAAGAAGAATGGTATGTGACCAACGTAGTCACATATCCTTTGGAGCTTGACTAGTGTAGACAAGTCTCCCACTACAGGAAACCTTGAGATTTTGACTTTGAAGTACAAACCTTATTGATACATAACTCTGACGGGATGATTTTTCATTGACTTTTTATCCGTCTATTCTTTTGGAGTCTTTATTTCATACACATATTAATACTATATATAACAACATTTATATAAGGAATTTTTCTTCCTTAGCCACTTGACTATTCTTCTTTTCGAGCTTTATTGCAACCCACAACCTCTTGTCTTTAGACGTCTATGCCACTAGATCAGGTTCGGGGGCACTGGTATCCAATAGGGGTGATATATGTTTCCACACGTGTGCTTCTCAAGCAAAAGAATCCAGCCCTCACCACCTCATCAAAGTCGAGCTAAGTGTGGGGTGCATGTCCAAGTTAGGTCATTTTCAGTAAGAATCATGCACACGCTTCAAAATATTCTACTTAGGATAATCAAGATGACCGATTAACGCTAAAATTGAGGAGGGATCCTATCATCTACTTTTGGAGGGTCTACGGTGCCCGACAAGTCGGGTCCGACAATTGTTGTGTCGAACGCTCTCTCGGCTCATAGATATCCTCAATTAAAGTGCATCAACAATTAACCACAATGCTCAAGCAATGAATAACAATGAGCTAAAATTTGTTATACCCTACAATATGATATGTATAGTATGCAAACGTAGGGGTCAAACCACTAAGGAGAAACGGGAATAGACCACAAAAATGGACTAAAAAGATAATAAATGTTTTTGTGCTTTTATAAGAATTTTTATTTTTATGGGTTTTTAATTTTTACTTTTTTGATTATTTATTTATATATTTTATGTTTTGTTTTAATTTTATAATTTTTATTTTCTTTTTTATATTTCTAATTTTCTTATTTTTCTTTTAAATATATAAATAAAATATATATAGTGGATATGTGTATATAAGAGTATATAGATAATATATATACTATAATAGATATAAATGATATAAAAATATATAAAATACAGAAAAAAATAAAAAAATATCCTACGTACAATCCTTTTTATATTTTAAGGGTTTTAAAATTATAAAGGGTATTTTTAATAATTTTAATAATATTAATAATAATATAAGTGAAAATAGCTATATATAGAATATATACTAGTATATATGTAGATATAGTTATAAATACTCAAATGGGTAAAACAAAATATTTTTTTATCTTTTTTACTTTTTTATCATATTTTTTTCTAATTTCTTATATTTCTAATGGGATAAAATGTCAAAATAGTGAACAAAAATATAGTTCTGAATTGTTTTGGAATTTAAAAATAACTAAAAAGCTCGAAATTTTCCTAACAATTTTTATTGTATAATATATAATATAAATAATATATAGAAATAGAAAATGATATTTTTGTATTTTTAAGAAATTTATAACATTTATAAGATTTTCATGGTTTTTTTTAACTTTTAGTGTTTTTCTTTTGAGATTTTTAGTGATTTTTGGTTTATACTTCAAAAATATAATAAAGTTGTTGTATTTTTTAGAATGTTTAAAATCTTTTTCTACTTTTATTTATTTTCTAATGCTAATAGATAATAAATGAAATATTTTTAAATTTTTAAATATAGGAAATTAATTTTAATTACCCTACAAAAATATATGTGATTTAATATGATGTCAGACACTTAAAATATTTTTCTGCAAATTTTTGATGCGAAATGATAATTTTAATATCAAAAATACAAAAAATGATTAATATGCTGGCAGGAACCTTAACGCAATTAAAATGAAGCAAAAATGCATTCCAAAACAGAGAATCAAAGTATAGGGGCCTTTGCACAAAAATCCCACAGATATTGAATTAAATATCCTTGACATGGGTATAAATGCTATATCAAAGAATATTAATGGCCTACTTGCGAATTAACCAAAATATTTTACACTTTATAAAAAAGTTCCTAGACTAAGTAATAACAAAACCCTTAGGGGGGTCTCAACAAAATGTCGGCCCTTCACTTGTATACGTACATGAGATTATGTGGCGAGGGCTCTAAATGCAATGAATAGGAGTACCAGGGTCCACTTGCAAATATTACAAAAGTTTTAAAAAAACTTAATTTCTGGACTAAATAGAAAATACAAAAAACAGAGGGTTTGTTGCAAAATTACCCCCAAAGAGCATGGGTGGGCGGTTGAGATCTCTTCACTTATCCACGTGTCCGCTCCACGTTAACCGATGATGGTTCACTGATGTGTGGCAGAGATCAGATCCCAGTGCTTGATGTAGCTGCAAGTTGATCGATCCGACGACTGCTGAAGCATCAGGAGATGGACCTCGATCGGACGGCTGTGGACCTCCCTGGAAGAGCAAGTGATGAATCTCCATTTCATCACCTTTATTCTTTCATTTTGTCCTTAAATCCCTAGCTAAATGCATGTATATGCATTAATGTGTCAAGATAAACACTTGATAAAGTGTACAAAATAATGTATAAAGTATTGTATAGTTATTGTATTTAATTCCAAAGTTAAAGAATAAAGGAAGAAAAAAAAAGAAAGGAGACGTCATAGGTGTTGAGTGACACTACACCCCGAGACCCGTCGTCATGATGACTTGATCGACAAGGAATAAAGTATGAGAAGATATGAAAGATAAATTGTATAGAATATACATGAAACCCTAGTTTTTAATTCGTCTATAAATATTTTTTTGGGACATATTTTATTCTCTATTATTTATACATCAAATCAATAAACTTTGTACATGAAAGTTTTAGATAAAAATACAAAGAAAAATACAAAATTGATTTCAAATGAAAATAACACACAATATTCCTTCTACACTCAAAATAAAAATCCAAAATCCCAACTTCACATACCTTTATCTTCTCCATATGAAATTAAAATTCATTAAAATCATCTTTAATTGTATATAACTTTTAATTACTATTTAATGAAGGTAATTTATTTAAATTGGAGTAAGATGTAAAAGTTAGGTTTTGGACCCCTATTGTACAATATGCCTGAATAAAATATTCTTTTTATTTATTTTTTATAATATTTATAATTTTATATTTTTATAATTTTGTAAATATTATTTATAACATTTTTACATAATAACGATAGAATAAAATACATAGATGAAATCTACAAACAAACACATATATAATAACTACACATATTTATTTAAGTATATAAATAACCTCCAAAAAATACAATAAAAATATATCCATGTATAATTAAATAAGTTATAAATATGTAAATTATGTGTATAAATAAATTTAAAATGCAAAACAAAAAATAAAAAATACAATATATATGTAAATATACCTATGATTATATATGTAAATAGTAACTTATAATAAAAAGTCTCATAAAAATGTATATAAAATACTACATTAAATTATAAACATTTTTTTATGTTGTAAGATAAAATCAATTAAATCAATTATTTTTTTATTGATTTTTACAAATCTTTTCCTTCAAGGATTTTTCTAGTTGGTCCACATGGTTAGCTGACCCTCCTCTCTCTTCCTCATGCTTCGTCCTGTCAGAACCCGGGTTTTGCTCCAATTTACCTATTGATCTCATGATGCTCTAGCTTGGCATGATGCTCGATTCCTGGAGATAGAACACCTGTAATTCCCATGCACACCTTAGATCTGGTCGATCTCCATCAAGTCGAGAAGCATCTGCCTCACATGTCAGCCCCTCGTTTAGTCTATAAAAGAAACCCTCCAACCATCTTTCCCAGTTTGATCCCTCTTTGTCGAATCTTAGCCCCTCAAAGCCCAGTTAACACCTTCCCCTTGGTGACAGCAACCGAAAGGCGGTCTTTGCAGCGAGAAGGAGCAGCAGAGGAGGACATCCACAATCGTTGGAGGAGAGCTCTGGCTAGTTCTGCTCCATCGGCCAAGGGTCGATTGGAGGCATATTCTTTTGCGTTCCTAGGTAATATCTTAGTCGTAGTTTCATTTTTCACTTTTAATTTATGGTTTAATCAAGCCTTTATTTTTAATTTTAGAAATCCCAAATCACCTAGAGCTCAAGCTCTAGGCAAATTCATCGTCCCTCAACTGTGGCCCACTTCGTTTTTCATTCCATTTTGTTCCTATCAAGTTCTCCATCGATTGCACCACTTATTCCCCTTTGATCCAATGTTGATCAGGGAGTCAAGGCTCCCTCCATCTCCTTTTGTCGAAGCCCCACCTTTATCCCATGCAAATTCTCTTTTTGCTTAACTCCATGGTCGAGGAAGTAGCCCTCGGGTCAAAGGAGTCGTTTGGTGCATGCCCACGACTCCAAATACACATATGGAGCCCTACTGAACACCTAGAGCACCTACAGGTGCTCGGATCTCGCCCGAGCACTTGGAGCCCTCCCATCGTCCTTGGAGGAGCCCACTGCACACGGAGAAGTCCCATCTCACTGCTGGGCTTTGTCGGAGGAATGATCCATAGTTGGAGCATGGAGAAATGATGAATCAAAGCTCGCTGGTCAGAAGTTATTCTGTTGTTCTTACTACCCTTCGTGGGGTCGTTCAATTAAGAACAATGACCCAAATCTAACCTGAGTTGTTACATTTCTTCGAAGGGGTGTGTGGGGATAGTCATTGGATCTGCCACGTAGACATGTCTCCTGCGGTCGGATTAAAGCCCCTTAGTGGCATATTTGAAAATACCCCCTCTGTTCTTTTTGTATTTCGTATCAAATGCTGTAAATATCTAATTAAGTACAAAAGTTCTTGGACTATTTGCATGTACCCCATGTTACTTCTTAATATTGCAATTAAGTTCAATGTCAGGTCACCTCACGTGGACCCCCAGATGAGGTGACATTTTGCAACTAGGCACCCCTAGGTTTTATATTTGCTAGTTAATATGAAAAATCAAGTCGCAGTTCATTATTTTTAGTTAAATTGCATGTGAACTCCTGCAGTTTATTTTGTTTACAAAAATATCCCTGCCAACTTGATTTATTTTTATTTTTGCATTTTTTAATTTAAAATAGCTCATGTGCTCCAAAAATTCTCTGAAAATAGTTGTAGGTGCATGATTAGCTTATGATCCACGTCATATTTTTTCCATTTTGCATGCATTTTATATTTATTAAAATCATTTAGAGCAATGTTTTTAGTGTTTGACTAAAAATACAAAAATTATAAAACCTTTTTGAAAAATTCCAAAAAATTACGTACTATTTATACTCTGTTTTATATCCATAGACCAAAAATCACAAAAAAATATCGAAAAGAACTCTAAAAATTAGCAAACCCTTACCGACCGTAAAAAACTACAAAATATTCTTGAAAATCCTATAATATTATGGTCTATTCTATATTTTTATATATTATATTATTTATCAATTAAAATTGATTTTGAGAGATTCTGAGACCATTTTTATTTTTAAATCTCAAATCAATTCGACCATATTAAACATACCATGTTTTACTTTATTTCAACTTCTAAAAATACAAAAGTTTATGCAAAAATCCCTAAAAATATAAAAAAATAAAAAATTTTGAAAATTATAAAAAGATTTTATTTGTCTATTTGACTATTTTTCTATATTTATATATAGTATACCTTAATTAATTATTGTAAATGCCTTATAATTATTTTAAAACCTTTAAAATATCAAAATGACTATTCTCTTTGATTATTTTCTCATTTTTGCTTATTTATTATATATATTCTACTATATAGTATTTATATTATATATATCCTTATTATTCCTTTATATATCTATCCTTATATATATAGATATTAATTATGCCATTAAATTAAAAAGAAAAGAAATATTAAATTAACAAAGAGAGAAGTTATTATATTTAATTAAAACCCATATATCCGTTGTGTCATTTTGTGCTTACTTGTATACACTTGCTTTATTTATTCATTTAAATAATACTTGCTTCTTTTTTTCGACCACTACTTGCTTGTCCGCTACACGTACTTCTTTGGTAAGGTAAAATAAATTTTGATTCACACCTACGTTTACATTGCTTCATTTTCTAGTGTGGGTTAATTATTGAATTTGACCGAGATCCATGGGAGAGGTCACTTCAGTGACCGTGGTACATTTTGTGAGTCCACACAACTCTCTCCTCCGGGTCCTGGTCATTTCAAATGGCGTCGTTGCCGGGGAGCAACGGATAGCATAGCTTTGTGTATATTGTTGTGCATATTATTTCTATTTTTTCTCTCTATTTTTTATATTTATTTGATCAAGTCTTGTTGTCTTTCTTGCGAGGGACCACGTGGTGAAAGCCATCTCTTAGGAGGCGGATGCACTTGATTCACAAGGAGGTTGACTCTTCCTCTTGTGAGTCAACCGGGAGAGAGTGGAGGGAGGAGAAGAGAAAGAGGAGCAGAGTGGACCACACTTAGATTTTTGTTTTTTTGTTAGGAGAGTGTTCTATCTTCTTTTTGTAATATAATTTGTAATAATTTTGGACTTGTACACTGCAACACCTAACGGGGTCCATTTCTCCGGAGTATATTCACTTGGGGGTCTCATCACAGTTTTTCATGTTTTCTTGCTTTATTTTATTTTGTTTCTTGTGTTTTGAGATTTTCGCCTTTATTTTCATTTGTTTCATGTGATTGAAGACCCTAGATTTAGGCTTGCTTGACTCATTAGCTAGGTCCAAACACCTAATAGAAGCATGTACCTATAGTGATATACTTTCGGACTTATCAAAAATTAATTGCAAATTACTTGAACCTGGTACAATCCACCGTGAGGGACTCCGTACAACGCTTGTAGCTGCTGATCAAGAATTTTCAGGATTTTTGAATTTAATGATAAATAAATGTATGCAATGTCATATCGTTGTTGCAACCCAAAGAATCACTCAACAAAAAAATTTATTTGATTCTCAAACTAAATTATGTACAAAAATGAAGTAAGATAATTTTGCTATTTGTTTTACCTATATAGCAATAGGATCGAACTCAGGGAGGTACAATTCCTAAAGGTTATTATAATAATTGAAAAATCAATTAAAAGAGCAAGGAGATTCAAATAAAAATTATCTTGGTTTTTTTGAAATTTTATCTTTTTATTTTTTGGGTTTTCTATTTTATATTATCAAAATTTTAAATAATTATAGTTTTTCAAACTTTTAATTTTTAAAAATATAATTTAAAAAAAAACTATACATAAAAGAAATGCATTTTCTTTGGATTTTTCAAATATGATAAAAATGATAAAAAATCCTAAAGAAAATATTTTTTGTGTTTTGATGAATTTTTTACAATTTTTGTAGTTTTTCAAAGATTTTTAGTTTTTTTAGGATTTTCAGAATGAATAAAAACATGGAAAATGAACACATTGGACATATATGACTATTTATTAATTTTAAAATAGCAAAAAAAATGTTGAATTTATTTTTCCTAAAATTTATGATGAATTATCTACAAACATGAGTGGAATCATTATTTTTGGATTTTTTTTACAATTTTCTGTGTTTTTTATAAGTTTTTTTGATAATTTGCAACTTTGCGAGTTTTAAAAATAATTAATGCGAGAAATTTGCGTAGAAAATAAAATGCGTAAAAATAAAACCAATTTATTTTTTTGAATCTTTTATGTGATATTTGATTTTTTATGATTTTTCAAATTTCAAACAGGGGAAAATGCAATGTTTTTTATTTTTTATAATAACAAAATACATTGAGAAAATAATACTATGAATAAACACACACCAGGAATATAACAAAATTTTTGCAGAATTTATTGATCACAAATGCTATTTATTTCAATGAAAAGAGCATGCAATTTAAAGTCTGAAAATTAAGGACTGAAATGCGAATATTCAAAGTTTTTGCATTAAATAATAACAAGCACTAAACATTGGGACGAAATTGTAAATTGTCTAGGATGGGCATGCAACGCACGTGCTAGACTGTAGAGGCGGTCCTTCTTTGAAATTTAGGGTTAAGTTGGGGCCTCCACATTCAGTTGTTTGTTCTTTTCATGCCCAAAGGAAGGGGCGCCGCCCTCTTCTTCTCCTCCAAGCAAGCACGCCGACGGTGTGCAGGATTCGTGGCAGCCGTGGTCGGATCTTCACGCGGGTTCGCGCAGTGCGTGGAGATACTTCTAGTGCAGGAGGAGATGGTGAGTGGTGTGGCTCGTAGGTGGTTGAACGACGGATTGGAGCTCCTGGCACTAGCTGGGGGGCAATGGTGACCTTCAGGTGGCGATCTCGCGACGGTCGGCTGAGGGGATAGGGATTGCGTGAGGGAGCGCGACTGACGACTTGCTATGGAGGCCTCGATCGCGGGCGATACACGCCTCCAGCGATGGAGCCAGGTGGAGGAGGCGATCGACGTGTGATGTAGAGCGGTAGTTGATGGCAGGGAGGCTTCAGGAAGTGGACGATCCGCTGGCACGTGGCTCATGGGTTGGCAGAGCTAGCGCGGTGGTCGACTCTGATGGTAGAGGCAGATGGTCGGTGGATGGATCGGGCGACCAACGAGCATAGATGGGCGGGATGGCTTGAGTGATGCTACCCTTAACTTTTTTTATATATTTTTTTATGTAAAAACATAAATAGGGATTTTTTTTATATTTTTTGTAAAAAAAAGAAACTACAGATTTTTATTTGGAAATAGAAACTACAAATTTTTTTATATTCTTATTTTTTGAAATCATATACCTGAAATAAATAAAAATAACACCAGCGTGCAACAGATGTAAAGCCTTGAACTTGGTCCCTCTCGGATCCTATATCATAAGATTCGGCTCGTCAAGAGGAAACCAACGAAATTTGTTTCGTATGAATCAGACTTCGTTTGGAATTGTTATGATTTTCAGAAGAAAGAGAAGTAAAGAAGTTTACGACATCATTAACCCGTAATGACCATCATTAAGACTAAATAAACATGATTAAAGAAACTAATGACGGATTGAAAATCACTAATGACTATTAGCGAACACTAATTAATAGTTAGCAAAAGATAAGTATAAGCTGGCGAATGTTAAATCATTAAATCGTGATTAGTGAAAGTTCACGATTAGCCTTAATTAAGCGTCATTAGAGAATCTAGAATCCTCTGGTATGTTCTAACTTAAGCCCTAAGTTTCGGATAAGTTTTGACCAAAACCATGGGCCAAAATCATGGGCCGCTAACCGCGGTTAAAGGCCAGGGTTGTAAAAGTCGCCCGACTGGGTGGCCCGACTACTAGGTCCTGACTAGTCAGCCAGTGGGGTGGACGACCGAATACCAACTAATTCTGACTAGGTACACTAGTCGACCAACTTTTTGCTTAGAGATGCCATATTCTTACATGTTTCGCTTTTTTATAAGCAAACTTGTTATAATATGCTCAGTATTTTATTTAAATTTAATTAATTTTTTATTTGATTATGATAGTATAAGAATGTACAAAATCTATGTAAATATATGTATAAAAATGAGTTATATATTTAATATAATCATAAAATTCAAAGCCGATTAAAGTCTGACTAAATCTGATTAGTCGTGCGACTACCGATTAATCTTAGTCAGTGACCCAACCGACTGAGTACCGACTACCGATTTTTGCAACCTTGTTAAGGGCTAAACCATGGTTTTCTAATATTGGTTAGCGGTTTTCTGGAGCCTATAAATACCCCTACCCATTCATTCTCTACAATTTCCACTACCACCACCACCCCAAGGGCTAGGGTTGAGAGGTCGGAGGAGGAGTGAGAGGTCGGGAGGAGGAGTGAGAGGCAGGGAAAGAGCGCTAGCGAAGCGCTGCCGGAAGAACGATGAAGAGGAATGTATGATCCTCTCTTAGTTTGCTTCGTAAACTAGGCTTTCAATTCATCCTCTTCTCTTTCAAGTTTTGTTCTTGATTCATCTTTCTTTCTGATTCGTTCCCTGTTGTGATTCGAGGAGAAATCTGTGTAACACCCTACTTAGGTGCGGGCGGCTATGCACGTCAATGAACCCGTGATTCATCACACATTCACTCACCTAAGACGCGTAGTTTCTACCGATTCTCCATTGCATATTGCTCGTTCTTTTCCGCCTTTATATTATTTTGATGAAGAAATCGGTGTAATACCCTACTTAGGTGCGAGCGGCTATGCACGTCAGTGAACCCTGCAATTCATCATACATTCACTCACCTAAGACGCGTGGTGTCTATCGATTCTCCATCGCTTGCAGTTTGATTATATACTTTCTGTTTGGTTGTTGTTTTCCTCTCGATTGATTTTATAAGGGGAATCTTTGCCAAAATTTTCCTCAAAATATCATCCTGTATAAGGGAAACTCCGCCGAAATTTTCTTAGAAATATCACCCCGTATAAGGGGAAACTTCTACCGAAATTTCAAGAGAAAATATGTGTTCTTCACGTTCTTCATGTTCTTCGTGTGTTCTTCCACGTTCTTCGTGTTCTTCGTTCGTTCTTCGCGTTCTTGGCAAGTCTTAGCATTTTTAATATGAAAATAAAACTCGATCGTTTCAGGAGCCATAAATCATCTTTTTGAAAGGGAATCACGATAAAGAACTGTATACGCGAGAGAGAGCTCGATTAGGTAAAGAAATCCTTCGTTTTTGTTGTTGGGTTTCCATATGAGATCGTTTAATTTTTTGATTTTTATGTTCTTTGCTACGAAGAACCCTAATTTTCTATTTTTGAGAAAATATGAAAAGTTTCTTTGTGATTTCAACTAAAATAAGGTCTAAGCATCGAATTGATGCAGTGACTTGGAAAGTTAGGGTTTGGAAGTTAAAATGAGCATAATTATGACTATATAAATATATGAATTAATATATGTGTAAGTCTATATTCAGTATTTTATGCAAATGTAAGGCTGAATTGAGGAATTACATCATGGGAATTGATATTTGTTGGTTTTGGATCGTGAAAAAGATCATGTGTTACATAAAGAAATGACTAGGAGTAGAACTACAGGTCAGACATGCAACCTGTAGGTTTGTCGGAAGGAACCCGTATTGGTGTGACCCTACCTAGGTGGTATACGGTTGCCTTATTTCGATAAGTGCACATGAAATGAATGATTACAGCGTGTGGTAGCTGGTCCAATATATTCGGGTTGAACGACGGAAGATGAGGTCATGCCATGTGGAGGCACGGGTGGTTCAATAGCTGCTGGGTCACGATATCATGTATTTAAAGGCACTAGCTTATGTGATTATAGGTTAGCCTGAAGTTTTAAGCAATCGGGTCCTCGAGGACGGTGTGCTCCTTTGTGTTCCAGGCTGAGGGTTTGAAACTCTGATTAATAAAAGAAAAGGAAAATTGTCAGGGTAGTATAGGAGGATTGGTTGAGGCGACGTGCGGCAACATAACCTCACCAGATCAACATAATCTCCAATCCTGAAGTATCAACAACTTCGGAGTCCAAGAATGGTGTGGTTCCCCTGGACTAATCCCTGATGTGAATAGAAAGGAATATGACTTAAATTAATAAGAAGGAATGCAACTTTTAATGACAACAAGTTTAGCAAAATTACACAATTTGTTTACTTTTCTCTTATTCGTTACTTAGCACTCGCTAATTGTTATCCATGATTTATTATAAAATCCAACAGGTGTCGGTGAGACATCGCAAGGACTTTAGCCATCCATTCAGCCACAGTAGCTTACTCTATAAGGTAGTTAGTAATATTTCTGTGTATTTCCTACCAGCTGATGTACATGTAAAGGGTTGTAGTCAGACGATGGATCATGTAAACTTTATTTTGTGAATGGAAAAGTATTAAATACTTCTTTTTGAGTATTTTTATTTGCAGTTTGTTTCTGAATATTAGTTGTGATTGCTGGATAAATTATTGCTGAGTAACCAGATCCTGATATGGGAGGATCCGACGGCCCGGAATTAGGGTTGTGATAGATTGGTATAAGAGCCCAGTTACTCTAGTAATTTATTTAGTAATTAACAACTATGAGCGATATTTAGAAAATTAAGGTTGTATTAAGATCCTTTGATCTTAATAATTGACTGCAGTTCACAAGTCATTGTCCCTTGTGTACATCATGCTAAGACATATAGGACCTAACCTTTGACCTTGACTTATCCCATGATCATGGTAGACCAAGATGTGTCTATGCAATTAGCCGCTATGATGATAATGTTGCAAGAAATGTGGCAAAAGCAACAAGCATTAGAGGAGAGTCTCAATGCACAATCTAAGAGACCTGAGGCATTCAGACTTGTGGATGCTATGATTGAAGGTTCTGTCCATCTTTTTGAGGAAGAATCTAGTTACCATCCTTCAACTGAGTCATCTCCTACCCCAGCTGAAGGTGCAATAGAAAAGGCCCTTCTTAGACACGAAACATTACTAGATAATTACTGAAAGAGAAAGATTCCTCAATTTAAAGGCATAGAGACAACTGCCAAGGCAGAAATATGGCTTGATGATGTCAGCAAGATGTTGAGAATAATACACGCACCAACAGACACTTGGCTGCACTTCGCTGATTACTCCCTAACAGACTATGCAAGATAATGGTGAAGAGCTATTTCCAAGAATTTAGTAGATCATGTTCCATGAGATGTTTTGAAGAGAGGTTTCAAGCTCACTTATGTCCCTCTCATTGGGAAGAATTGAGAGGAGGGAGTTGGCTTCTTTGACCCAAGGATCTAAGAATGTACGAGATTATCATATTCACTTTACGGAGCTGCTACGTTACTCCCCAGCTTTAGAATCTTCCACCACAAGAGTGTCTTACCAAATTTATTAGCGGTCTTTAGGGAGATTTGAGAGTGAAGCTTGCAGGTTTTAGAGACACCACTATAGATGAAGACATGGACACCGCCTCTCGTATTGAGATGGAGAGGGATGAAAACCACAAAGAAGAAGCTTCCACTTTACTGGTAGACCATCCAAACGTAAGGCGAATTATAACCGAAGAGACAATCGTTATTATCTAGTCGGGTCTAATATAAGCTCACCACAGACATTGGGACATGAATTATCCGGAAAAAGAAGTTTCTCTAGACCTCCACTATATCCTCCAGACTCAGCAGCAAGAGCTAGTACCTCTGTGGTTGGGTCTTCAGCTCAAACAGGAGCACGTGTGTGTTTTTATTGTCATCAGGAAGGCTACATCAAGAAAGACTGTCCGAAGTTGAGAGGTTCGGGGTTTTAAATCAACCCCAATTAACAATATAACAACCACCTCAAGCAAATGAAGCAACACGCGGAGGAAGACATGGTAGAGGTCGTGGCTCACAAGGAGCGTCTCCTACACAGCAACCACCACAAAGTGTTGTGGTATAGCTTTCCTATTCTTAATGGCCAGCTCAATGCAATCACTGAAAGAAAGCCTAAAATTCAGGCACAGTCGTACGAGGTACCATTACTATTCATGACTTTTCAGTACATGCCTTATTTGATTCTGGTGCTTCACATTCATTTATTGCTAGATGATTAATACCCACTTTGGGTAAGATACCAGTAGAAGTACAACAATCCTATCTAATCAAGGGAATAGGAGGACAAGTATTTACAATCCGAGAAATCCTGTATAATTGTATAGTACTGATAGCAGACATCAGTTACCTGTTTCACTACTACTAATCGAGATGGAGGACTTTGATCTTATCCTAGGGGATGGACTGGTTAGAAAGGCATCATGCATGTCTTGACTGTTTTCATAAGACAGTAACGTTTCACCTTCCTAACTCGATAGAGTTCCAGTTCGTTGGAAAGACATCCAATGATAATATCGAATATATCTCTACTTTGAAGGCACAACAATTGTTAGATCAAGGGTGCCAAGGTTATTTAGGCTATGTAACCACTACATCAAGGTAAGATAGAATGATAGAAGATGTGCTTATAGTATGAAAGCTTTCTGATGTATTCCCAGATGAATTACCTGGATTACCACCTGAACGAGAGATTGAATTTGAAATCTCTCTCATAGTGGTACTCAGCCTTATCTCTATCCCTCCATATAGGATAGCATCAACCAAGTTACGAGAGATAAAAGTACAGTTGCAAGAACTATTAGATAAAGGCTTCATTCGTCCTTGTACTTCACTATGGGGTGCACTTGTCTTATTTATCAGGAAAAAGGATGGGTCAATGCGATTATGCATTGACTATAGACAACTAAACAAGAAGACCATAAAGAACAAGTATCCTCTGCCAAGAATAGATGATCTCTTTGATTAGTTACATGATTCAACTGTGTATTCCAAGATTGACTTAAGATCTCGATACCATCAGTTGAAGATAAAAAGATGTGGATATCACCAAGACAACCTTTCGAACTAGATATGTACATTATGAGTTCTTTAGTTATGCCTTTTGGACTGACAAATGCCCCAACAGCCTTCATGGATTTCAATAATCGAGTATTCAGGGAGTTCCTAGACCACTTTGTAGTAGTCTTCATTGGTGATGTGCTTATTTACTCAAAGGATAAGTACCAACATGAACACCATCTCAGGCAAGTACTTGAAACACTAAGAAACAACAAACCGTATGCTAAATTTAGCAAACGTGACTTCTGGCTATCTGAAGTGTCTTTCTTAGGCCATGTCATTTCCGGGGAAGGTATATCTGTTGATCCTACAAAGGTTAGTGCAATGATGAGTTGGGAACGCCCGAAGACTATTACAGAAATACGATCTTTTTTGGGATTAGCTGGATATTATAGAAGATTTGTGAAAGACTTTTCACAAATAGCATTGCCAATGACTAGGCTGACTCAGAAGGAAGTTCCATCCATATGGTCCGATGCATGCGAAACTAGTTTCCAAATATTGAAAAGATGCCTAACATCTGCACCCATCCTTACTCTACCCTCTGGGAGTGAAGGGTTTACAGTGTACACTGACACATCTAAAGAAGGACTTGGGGCAGTTCTTATGCAACATAATAAGGTAGTTGTGTATGCATCACGACAACTCAGGACACATGAGAAGAACTACCCAACACATGACCTTGAATTAGCTGCCGTAGTTTTCGCTTTAAAGATATGGAGACACTACCTCTATGATATTACTTTTAAAATCTTCACTGATCATAAAAGCTTGAAATATTTGTTTGATCAGAAGGAGCTCAATATGAGACAAAGACAGTGGCTAGAGTTGTTAAAAGACTATGATTGCACTATCTCCTACCACCCTGGTAAGGGGAACATCATAGCAGATGCCCTCATTAGAAGAACTTATTCACCTGGGTTGGTGAGTGCTATCCACTTATGAGGTTTACTATCAACGTTAAGTGAATGGAAACCATTTGATAGTAGTGCTGATACTATAACTATTCCTCACCGATACAGATCAGAGATCTGGGATAAAATAAAGGTCAGGAGGATGATCCATTCCTTAAAGATTTGAGACAACAACTTGAGAAGAATGAGATAGAGGAATTCCAGATACAAGATGGGTTACTATATAACCATCACAGAGCTTGTGTACCAGACATATCTGAACTGAGGAAAGACATCTTACGTGAAGCTCATTATTCTAGATTATCTATTCATCCAGAAATTATGAAGATGTATAAGTATCTTCATTCATACTTTTGGTGGCCAGGAATGAAGAAAGATTTTGTTGAGTTTGTGAATTCATGTTTCACTTGCCAACAGGTAAAAGCTTCACATCAAAAGCCACCAAGATTGCTACAATCTCTCCCCATACCTGAGTGGAAATGGAAAGCATTTCCATGGACTTCGTTACTGGCTTACCTCAAACGACTGGTGGGAAAGATAGTATATGGGTTATAATAGATCATCTGACCCGTACACTTCATTCCAATAAGCTTATCTTTCACTCCAAACCAGCTTGCTGAGTTATATATTACACATGTGATCTGTCCCCATGGTATCCCAAAGGAAGTAGTTTCCGATCGAGATTTACGATTCACCTCACATTATTGGCAGAACTTCATGAAAGCCTTAGGCACACAACTGTGCTTGAGCACAACATATCATCAACAAACATATGGTCAATCAGAACGTACTATTCAGACTTTAGAGGATATGTTACAAGCATGTGCCTTAGAATGGAAAGGATCATGGTTGAATCATTTGCCTCTTACGGAATTCACATACAACAACAATTACCATACAAGTATTGGCATGGCACCATTTGAAGCACTTTATGGACATAGCTGTACTACTCCTTTGTGTTGGCAAGATGTCGGGATAAAGAACCTTTATGATTCAGATAGACTGCAAGAGACACGGGAAGCTGTAGAACTTGCACGAAAAAGACTATTGACTGCTCAAAGTCGCCAGAAAAGCTATAGTGATACCAGGCGAAGAGACCTTGAGTTTGAGGTAGGTGACTTTGTATTTCTCAAAGTATCTCCTATGAAGGGTATTTGGAGGTTTGGTGTGCATGGGAAGTTAGCACCCAGGTTCGTGGGTCCCTTTGAAATCATTCAGCAGATTGAAAAAGCGACATATAGACTTGCGCTTCCTCCACATCTTTCAGCATATATGATGTTTTTCATGTATCAAATCTAAGAAAGTACATTAAGGATCCAGAGCATAAGATAAGTTAAGATGATTTGCATGTTGAGCCAGACTTGACATACCAAGAGATACCTGTGCAAATACTTGACAGGGATATCAAGAAGTTGAGGAACAAAGAGGTACCTCTAGTTAAAGTGTTGTGGCACAACCAAGAGTTTGAACAAGCCACGTGGGAACCTGAGGTGGAAATGAGAGAAAATACCCATACTTATTTGAATGATAACACTATGTACTGTGTATATCTTTATTATAAATGAAATGTCGTTCATCCTCTTTAAGGTTGTTATGGTTTCAATCCTCTTTAAGGTTGTTATACATGCATTTCCAGTCTCGAGGATGAGACTTCCTTTAAGGTTGTTATAATTGTAAAGCCTTGAATTTGGTCTCTCTCGGATCCTATATCATAAGATTCGGCTCGTCAAGAGGAAATCAACGGAATTTGTTTCGTATGAATCAGACTTCGTTTGGAATTGTTATGATTTTCGAAAGAAAGAGAAGTAAAGAGGTTTAAGACGTCATTAACCCATAATGACCATAATTAAGACTAAATAAACACGATTAAAGAAACTAATGACCATTAGCGAATACTAATCAATAATTAGCAGAAGATATGTATAAGCCACGAAAGTTAAATTGTGATTAGTGAAAGTTAATCATGATTAGCCTTAATTACAAATCATTAGCGAATCTAGAATCCTCTGTCTAACTTAAGTCCTAAGTTTCGGATACGTTTTGACCAAAATCATGGGCCAAAACCATGGCCGCTAACCATGATAAGGGCTAAATAATAGTTTTCTAACCATGATTAGTGGTTTTCTGGAGCATATAAATACCCCCACCCATTCATTCTCTACGATTTCCACTACCACCACCATCCCAAGGGCTAGAGTTGAGAGGTCGGGAGGAGGAGTAAGAGGCGGGGAAAGAGCGCTAGCGAAGCGTTGCTGGAAGAATGAGGAGGAGGAAGGTATGATCCTCTCTTAGTTTTCTTTGTAAACTAGGCTTTTAATTCATCCTCTTTTCTTCCATGTTTTGTTCTTGATTCATGTTTCTTTCCGATTCATTTCCTGTTGTGGTTCGAGGAGAAATATGTGTAACACCTTACTTAGGTGTAGGCGGCTATGCATGTCAGTGAACCCTGTGATTCGTCACACATTCACTCACCTAAGACGCGTGGTGTCTACCGATTCTCCATTGCGTATTGCTTGTTCTTTTCCATTTTTATAGTTATTTTGATGGAGAAATCCGTGTAATACCCTACTTAGGTGCGGGTAGTTATGCACGTCAGTGAACTTGTGATTCATCACACATTCACTCACCTAAGACGCGTGGTATCTACCGATTCTCCATCGCTTATATTTTGATTATATTCTTTCTGTTTCGCTATTGTTTTCCTCTCGATTGATTTTATAATAGGAAACTCTGCTGAAAGTTTCCTAAAAATATCACCTCGTATGAGGGGAAACTCTGCCGAAAGTTTCTTAGAAATATCACCCCGTATAAGGGGAAACTCTGCCGAAATTTCAAGAGAAAATATGTTCTTCATGTTTTTTGTGTTCTTCATTTGTTCTTCACGTTCTTCGTATTCTTCGTTCGTTCTTCGCATTCTTGGCAAGTTCTTAGCATTTTTAATATGAAAATAAAATTCGATCATTTCAGGAGCCATAAATCATCCTTTTGGAAGAGAATCACGATAAAGAACTGTATACGCGCGCGAGAGAGAGAGCTCGATTAGGTAACAAAATCCTTCGTTTTGCTGTTGGGTTTTCATATGAGATCGTTAAAATTCTTGATTTTATGTTCTTTGCTACGAAGAACCCTAATTTGGCTATTTTTGAGAAAATATGAAAAGTTGCTTTGTGATTTCAACCAAAATAAGGTCTAAGCATCGAATTGTTGCAGTGGCTTGGAAAGCTAGGGTTTGGAAGTTAAAATGAGCATAATTATGAGTATATAAATATATGAATTAATATATATGTAAGTCTATATTCACTATTTTATGGTTATGTAAATATAAGGTTGAATTGAGGAATTACAGCATTGGAATTGATATTTATTGGTTTGGATCGTGAAAAAGATCATGTGTTTACATTAAGAAATGACTGGGAGTAGAATTACAGGTCAGGCATGCAACGTATACGTTTGTCGGAAGGAACCCATATTGGTGTAACCCTACCTAGGTGGTGCACGGTATCCTTATTTTGATAAGTATGCACGAAATGAATGATTTGCAACGCGTGGTACCGAGTGCCAATACATTCGGGTTGAACGACGGAAGCTGTGGTCATGCCATGTGGAGGTACGGGTGGTTCAATAGCGGCTGGGTCACAATAACATGTATTTAAAGCCGCTAGGTTATGTGATTAAAGATTAGCCTGAGGTTTAAGCAACCGGACCCTAGAGGACAGTGTGCTACTTTGTGTTCTAGGCTGAGGGTTTGAAACTCTGATTAATAAAAGAAAAGGAAAATTGTCGGGGTAATATTGGAGGATTGGTTGAGGCGACGTGCGACAGCATAAGCTCACGAGATCAACACAATCTCCAATTCCGAAGTATCCACAACTTCGAAGTCCAAGAATGGTGGGGTTTCCCTAGACTAATCCCTGATGTGGAATAGAAAAGAATAGGACTTAAATTAATGAGAAGGAATGTAACTTTTAATGACAATAAGTTTAGCAAAATTACATAATTTGTTTACTTTTCTCTTCTTAGTTACTTAGCACTCACTAATTATTATCCTATGATTTATTGGAAAACCCAACAGGTGTCGGTGAGCCATCGCAAGGACTTTAGCCATCCAGTCAGCCACAATAGCTTTACTCTATAAGGTAGTTAGTAATATTTCTGTGTATTTCCTTCCAGCTGATGTACATGTACAGGGTTGTAGTCAGACAATGGATCATGTAAACTTTATTTTGTGAATGGAACAATATTAAATACTTCTTTTTGAGTATTTTTATTTGAAGTTTGTTTCTGAATGTTAGGTGTGATTGCTGGATAAATTATTGCTGAGTAAGCAGATCCGGATCAATCAAAAATTATTGCTGAGTAAGCCCGAAATGAGGGTCGTGATAACAGACCAATCAAAAATTATTGGACATAATATGTGAATGGAAAAACGGATCCGACAAAGTGGATGGATGGATCTGTATCTCCGGCCACCTTGCGTGGCTAGAGGTGTGTGGTTGCATAAGGGAGAACGTAAAGCGATGAGATAGAGAAAATGAGATGGACGATCGGATCAGATTCGGATCAAATCGAGATAATTGATTAAAATGATTAACTAAGATCTAGAATAATAAAAAATAATAACGAAATTAAAAATGCAAAAATTAAACTAAGATTAACCTAGATTTAAAACAAGGAAAAAATGGATCTCACCGAATGGGAGCGGATAATGTTGTGATGGCCTCGACGAGTACACACTCGCTGTCATCGGATAGTTCGGAAGCCGAGCACCTCTCTACGATAAGATGATTCTTGGAGAATAGGCTCCTCTCACCAAAAGATTGATCAAATTGGAATGAGAGATGAGGATCCAAATAAATAGAGGACAAAATTTGAATTTGATTTTTCAAACTTTGAATGGAGAGGTAAAGAAGGGAGGATGTTAATGGTGGATAAAATTATATACATTATCTACATAATTACTTAATTAATTAATTTCGTTACTTTACTAAATTAAATAATAAAGGTTAATTATTTATTTTTTTGTGGTGGTTATTTAAGGAAATTAATTATATACATGTAATATATACATATGGTTTATTATATACATAGTGAAATAAGGAAATTAGTTTATTTTATGTTTTTTTAAATTTTCTTTTAAAAAATTATAAAAAAATATTTGTAATTATTTACAAATACTTTGTGTATAAATAAATATATATAATTATATACAATAAAGAAATGGTAAAATTGCAAAAACCACCCTAGAAAATCCTCTTTCAAACCGTAACTCCAAAAATTATGAAACCACTGTCATTTTAAAGATAATTTAATTTAAAATATGATGGAATGAGTTTGTTTCAATTCGAGTTCATAAGGAGATGGGATTGGTCTTTCAATTATCGCTCTATGGCTTTTTTTGGATGTGGTTACTTTTATTCTATACATGATTTTATTTTATAATTATTTTTATTATTTAGAAAACATTTCATTTACAACTTTTATTTTGAAAATTATTTAATTTGAGGTCAATTTATGTACAAATAAAATAGTATAAGTTTTATACAAATATACATAGAATAAATGAGAAGTATTTGCAAAACATTTTTTTGGATTTTCTGATTAAGGACCCTGTCTCTCCCTACTTTATTCCTTGTCAATTAGGTCAAGTCTTGACTTCTCTCGGGGTTTGGGTCAACCTATATCTATTACATATATACAGTCTTTTTATTTTCTTTATTTTTCTCATTTCTTTCTTTATTAATTTACTTTAGGTTAAAATAGTAATAAATATACAATATTTACACATAGATGCATGTTAGTAAGAATATGGATTTCTCAATATATACAGGTATTTTATAAGGGATTTTAAGCTAAAATAAATGAATAAAGATGATGAAATGCATAATCATCACCCCCCTATACTTTACCTTTGCTAATCCCTTAGCAAACACTTATTTAAAAGAATAAGTGAATAAAAGAAAAAGAAAGGAGAAATAAAAAAATTAGGACAACATTGAATATTAAACTTCATCTTCATAAAGTTGTAGTATGAAGCTCTGTCAAACCTTTGGATTATTAGTGTGGCAGAAGCTTAATGGGAAATGGATTTAAAACCTAACCACCTTCAAGTTCCACAAGACTCCTACTTAGGTCTCCTCACGGGTCAGAAAAAGTCTACATACACACATTCTTATGACTATGAATTTTTACCTGTACGATGTAAGTGAAATATAGCTTCCCATCTCAAAACTAGCAAAGAAACAACCTCTCTCAACAAGGTAACTCTAGTCCCCCAATCTAGCATCTCTTTCCTCAAGGAGTGGGATTATTCCCTTCTAAGTACAAGTACAACCAGCTCAAGAGCAGCATGTAAATAAGGAGTTTTTTCTCTTGAGCTGGTAGACGATCCCTCTTTTGAAGCATTATTGCAACCCCACAACATCCTGTCTTTAGACCTCAATGCTACTAGATCAGGTTGAGATACACTACCCTCCTGAGAGTAAGACGGATATTCCCACTAGTTGTTATATACCCGTGTGCTACCCCAAGCCAAAAGATTCTGCCTCCTCACTACCTACTCTATGAAGAGCTATGTGTAGAGTGCTTGTCCAAGATAAGCCATGGTCTAGAATAATCATGCATGTGTTGTTAAATATTCTGCCTAGACTAATTAAGATGATATATGAACATAGTCTTATGAACTTAAAGAATTAAGTCATTAGGACCTAAAAAGTCTTAACTCCAGTTCTTAAAAGCTCTATTCTTCAATTTTATTCTAGACTTAGTTTAAATGTCAATATTATCCAGAAAAGTGCACATGCAATGCAAGAAAATATGTACAATGCAAAAAGAAAGCAAAATCTTTTTTTGAAATAATTTTCTAATTTTGAACTTTTTATGGATTTTTGAAAAAAAATGATGCACACATAAAAATAGATTTTTTTAAATTTTAATATTGTAAAATTTTATAGATTTTGGTTTTGTAGTTTTAGGGATTTTTTAAGGAAAAAGGGTTAGTAAAATATATACAGGTATATACATGGATTATATATTGTTTTTAATAAAAATGGGATTTTTGTTTTTTCTACTTTTTTGTTTGTTTTTTATTTATTTTTGTTTTTGTTTTGTTTTTTTGAATCAGAAGGTGACCAAAGTCTACATATAAAAGTACGAGTTATGTCTAAAGTAACACTATATACGACACCCCCTATACTTAGCTAGAACTATGTCCTCATAGTGATCAGAGAGCGGCAAAGGAAGACATAACTCGTGCTATGTATAGAAAAGTGAAAAGACTCCTATGCTACAATGACTCAAAGATATGAAATGAATAGAAGTCGGTAAGACCCCTATACTTAGGATCAAATAATCCTAAGTATAGAAGACTGCACAAATGGGGAGAATCGAGGAAGAGAATGTACAGATTCAACGACTCGTCTTGTCCCCCATACTTAGGGTAGTATATCCCTAAGTATAGAATATCAAAAAGTTGGGGGACAATCGAGAGATCAGAAGAATAAAAACACAAAGAGATGATATGAACAACATAACTCCCCCTATACTTAGGGTAGGGTATCCCTAAGTATAAGCAACAACAAAGTGATGAACACAACGAATATGAACAACTCAAATCATTCACCCCCATACTTAGAATAAATCACATCTAAGTATAGCATATATACACACACAAAAAGGGGTGAATGATAAAACAAACGAAGAAAGAATGAAAAGAAAGGATATACAAGAGGTAGTCAGCTCATGAATCAGACGCAAAAGATGGAATCAAAGGATCATCGTCTGATACCATAGATATAGCATCAACGACAGATATGAATGTATCATGATCTAGATATGGCTTCAGCAATTGTCCGTTCACAATAAATGGTTATGCGTCAGATGACAACCCAGAAATGACAATACTCCCATTATCACACACAACTCTCATAATGAACGATCCTGACCATTTGCTTTTTTTAATTTTCTTGGAAACAACTTCAACTTAACATTAAATAACCAAACTTTCTAATCATGAGAGAAAGCCTTCCTTCGAATATGTTTATCATGCCAACACCTGACTTTCTCCTTATACATGGATGAATTATCATATGTAGGGTCTCAGAATTCCAGTAGTCTATTCAAATCCAATTCTTGTTCTTTCCTGCTTTCTCATAATCAAGATTGCATACACGGAGTGCCCATAAAGATTTGTGAATTAATTCCACTGGCATGTGGCAAGGTTTTCCATACACCAATCTATAAGGAGACATATGCAAAGGAGATTCGTATGTCGTCTAAAAAGCCCATAGAACTGAATCAAGCATCTGGGACCAGTTCCTCCTATCTAGACTTACAAGTTTTTGCAATATCGTCTCAATCTCCCTATTTGAAATTTCTGCCAAGCCATTAGTCTGGGGGTGGTAGGGACACACAACTATGTGCTCAATGTCGTACTCCTTCACAAACTTCTTTACTTCTCTATCAATGCAATGACTTCCCCCATCTGAAATCAATATTTTAGGTATCCCGGGTCATGCAATAATGTGTCCTTGAGAAAGGAACACACTGTACGACTATCCACGGCTCGGGTGGGGATAACCTCCACCCATCGACTAACATAATCCACGGCGAGCATGATGTACTGAAATCCCTGTCTGACAGGAAATGGGCCCATGAAGTCTATGCCCTAAGCATCAAAAACATCTGAAATCTGTATGTATCTTTGGGGCATGGTATCTTTGGAACCAATGGTTCCTCCCATTTTCTGACAGTCAGTACAACCTCGAACATACTCTGTAGTATCCTTAAACAATGTCGGCCACCATAGGCCACTCTATAAAACCTTTGTTGTCATGCGTTTCCCTGAATGATTCCCACCAGATTCTGATTTGTGACAGTGATCAAGTGCACTGGTTTGTTCCTCTTGAGGGAATGCACCTTCTTCAGATACAATTCATACCCTCGTGAAATAAGTACGGATCCTCCCATTAGTAATAATGAATCTCTGACAGAAATCTGTCTACCTTGTACTTCAAGCAATCTTGTGAAAATTTCTTAAAGACAAGATAGTTCACAATATCAACATACCATGGGAGTGAGTCCACAGAAAAATGACCTCATCTGGAAAGGTTTCGGAAATAGGGATCATGTTCTGCTCAGAGGTCTCCGCATCTGTGATGCAAGAAAGGTGATCCGCCACAACATTTTTCACCCCAGGTTTATCTCAAATCTCTAAATCAAATTCCTAGAGAAAAATGATTTATAAGACGTGGTTTGGCATCCTTCTTTGCCTGTAAGAATCGTATGGTAGTGTGATCCGTGTATATAATAACGTGGGAATCGAGAAGGTAAGATCTGAACTTATCTAGCCCAAACACAACTGCTAACATCTCCTTCTCTATAACTGCATAATTTTTGTGTGCTTCATCTAGAGTCTTGCTAGCATAGTGTATAGTAAATGGTATCCCAGCCCTTCTCTATCTTATAACAACTCCAACTGCAAAATTTAAGGCATCCTGCATGATCTCGAAAGAAAGAGACCAATCAGGCGGCTGTAAAACAAGAGCACTAGTAACCATATCTTTCATCTGATTGAATGCAAGGAGGACTTTCTCATCGACAAGAAACTCACTATCCTTGCACAGAAGCTCAGTCAAAGGTCTGGCAATCTTGCTGAAGTCCTTTATGAATCGCCTATATAATCCTACATGTCCCAGAAATGGCCTTGACTGCTTCAAATTCTGCGGTGGCTCTAACTTGGAAAGCACACCAATCTTAGTTGGGTCAACCTCCATACCCTGTTTGGAGATGACATGGCCCAATACAATCCCATTAGTCACCATAAAGTGACTCTTCTCTCAAGAGAGCACTAGGTTTACCTCACAGCAATGTTGAAGAACTTGGTCTAATTGAGCAAGACATGTGTCAAAACTATACCATAGACCGAGAAATCGTCCATGAAGACCTCAAAGAAACTACCCACCATGTCAGCAAAAACAACCAACATACACCTTTGGAATGTAGCGGGGATGTTACACGATCCAAAGGGCATCCGTCTAAAGGCGTAGGTGCCAAACAGACAAGTGAAAGTAGTTTTCTCTTTATCCTCAGAAGTGATAGCAACCTGGTTATATCCTGAGTACCCATCCACGAAACAAAAAACTCTTTCCCTTCCAACCTCTCAATAATCTGATCAATAAAGGATAGCAAAAAGTGATCCTTCTCGGTAGCTGAGTTCAGGTGCCGGTAATCAACACAAACACGCCATGAAGTAGGTAACCGGGTCGGAGTCTTCTCACCACGGTCATTCTTTATGATAGTAATCCTGGATTTCTTCTAGACCACATGTAAAGGGCTGACCCACTTGGAATATGAAATGGGATATATAAAGCCAACATCACACCATTTTCTGATCTCCTTTATGAAACTCCCCTTAGATTTGGATTTAGATGGCACTGACATTCATAGGAAGGTTTAAAGTTATCCTCTAGGTAGATATGATGCGAGCACATAGATGGGTTTATCCCACGAAGATCTGATATATTCCATCCTATGTCCTTGCGGTTTCTCTCAAGAATCTCTAGCACGTGAGATTCTTGTTCAACAGTCAACTACGAGCTGAGGATGACAGGAAACATCAGGGAGGCCCGCAAGGAAGGCATATTTCAACATTGAAGGTAAAACCTTGAGCTCAGGTGATGTCTGAATCGACTCTACAATAACCTCTGCTACTGTACTAGTAGAGGGTATGCGATCTGTACTTTATGGATTGTCCACCTTGGCTACTGACGGCTCAACAAGTAAAATCTCTGATAAATCTGTAATGACTGTTCTCTGCTTAGAAAGGAGGGGCTCATCAGTATGTTCAACATTTTCATCAACCAACGACTTATATATCTCAGTAATAATCTCAAATGATATCTCTCATCTGTGCATAACTCAGAAAATTCAATGAATGGCTCAGATATCTGTACCTCAAAAAACTCAAAAGGAGATGTATCATTTGTAGTCTTAGAAAAGCATGTCAAAGGAATATCAGAAGGTGCCTCTAAAAACTCAGATTGATCCTCAGAAATCAGCACAAGCTGCCCATCAACAACTAGCTCAATTGGATCACCAAGGGAACTCATGTCGACTGTGCTTTCCATAGAGTCCTTTTGGGAAAGGAACTCCTGGGTATCCATGACATCAGTGAAAAGATTTGTCTCTCAAAATTCGGTAAGAAAATCACAGTCCTCTGACTCTGGTATAACTTTCACTGTCTAATCTGCTGGTGGTGGTGATGATGGTCTAGGATTAGACATCGTCTCAATTTTTACCTTGTCACTGCGAGAGTGAAAGATGATCTCTCCAGTACCATAATCAACTTCTGCTTCGACTGTTCGGAGGAATGGTTGACCTAGTATGATTGGGTTATGGAGTAACAATGCAGGTGTGTCCATATCCATGAAAACAAAATCAACAAAGAATTTCATTCCATGCACCGTTACAATAATGTCCTCTAAAATGTCTCTTGGCCTCTTAATCGATCTATCAACAAGCTGAAGGATCATCCTAGTTTTTTTAAGAGTCCCTAACTGAAATACAGTTAGCAAAGAGGAAGGCATGAGATTAATGGAGGAACAACTATCGAGAAGAGTACGATCAAATTCCTGATCAAAGATATGGCAACGGATGTGAGATGCTCCCTTGTCTTTTTTTAGGCGGGAGGTTGTTGATGGAATGAAATATGGCCATGGTCAAGATGCATTTCTCTGTTTCCTTTTATCTATTTTTCCTTGGTTGAAGCTTTTGTATACATGCCTCTTTCATTCTCTTTTTTTTGCAGGCATGTATTCCATGGCCTTAAGGAGTGGCATCTTTAAAAAGATGATCTGTAAGATCTCAACCACTCCAGGATCAGATATGGCTATTTTTAATTTTTATTTTTTAGATTTAAGAGTAGAAGGAAATGGCACAAAATGCAGAGAGATATTCAAACGTTCATTTTAATTATCGCATTGCAATCCTCATATATAACAGAACAACTAGAACCGGTCTGTACAGTGTTGTCCAAATTAGGTGAAGGACAAATAGAATTCAAAATAGAACGGATGCAGCTGCTGGCGAAGGGGAAGAATCCGCTACTGTTATATTCTCCCTTGCTGATGGTGATCTATATCTGCTTGGTGAAGGTGGTGGTGAAGGCAGTGGAACTCCAGACTTGGGTGCTGCTACATTGGGTCTCTTGACTGCTGGCGAAGGAGACGTGGAAGATGATGTTCTCTCAGTGGTTTGATCTCCCAACCCTAACTGGTGAGTAGGCGGATTCAATCTCTTATTACTCCTGAGATGAATGGCATCAGATAAACATTTAAAATCAAGGGCCATACCTATCTTGGGTCTGGGTGGGATATTAGCTACCTGCTCCTTGCATTTGAAGTTGTTGGGATTGGCTTCGACCTGAGCTGGGATCAATGTCTTGGTAGTGGTCAGGTCGTCGATCTGCTGAGTCAGTTTGTTCATGTTCTTCATGAGCATTGCAAGTTGGTCCAGTATTGGATTCACTGAAAGGACCTCAAAGTGTTCATTGACTGGCTATCACTGGGACTGGTAGTGCGAATGTTGTTGATAACCATACGGATTCTTATAATGAGGAGGAGGAGTATGGATACTATCCATAATATGCAGTTTGTTGTTGGTTGGGATGAGGAAAATATACATACTACTATTGTGGCTAGCCCCGTCTCCAGTTTTGGAACTGTGGTGGAGACTGATAGTGAGGCTGGAACTGTTGGTGCTGGTACTGCTACTGTCTACCTCCTTGAAATTAGTGGTGGGTCTCTGACCCTACTGTGAATCCAACTGGCCTTGCCCTGACGGATGGGGCTGGTTTCACTCACGATCGAACCAGATTTTGTTCACCTCCTGAATGATAGGTGGAGGTGGAGACTGCTGCTCAGGAATGTAAGCTACTTCATGTTGGTATGGAACTATCTGTTGTGAATGTTGTTTGATCTGATCAGGTGTCTTCACGTAGTAGACATGTTGAACTACGAATAGTCCTCCACTACTCTGCTGGGTGGAAGAGTTCTTCTCCCTAGTAGAGGTATCGGCTTCTGCACTCACACTATGGACTGCACTGCTCGTACTCACAAGAAGTTCCAGGTGCTTTGTTATTTCATCCAGCTTATCCAGGTTCTTCGTCCTCTGTTCGATCACTTGAAGCTTCTCAAGCTCCTTGGACTGTTTCTCAATTATGTCCACTTTGGATTAGGGTGGTTTCCAATTATGATCAGCTCAGAGTTGTCCACCCTATCCACTTCGTGTGATGTTTTCATATTGACAGCCTTGTGGGGTACTGCTGGGAGGTGATGGGGTGCTTCTGAATAATACGTGACGAAGAAAGAGCTGCTGAACTCTCCGCCATCTCCTCAAAAATTTGATAAAGGACATCCTTGTCCTTGTTGAAGTAGCTCCCCCCACAAGCAGCATCTACCCGAAACTGATTCTCTATGCTTAAACCCCCAAAGAAATTTTGCACAAGCCTTGTCTTTGGAATATCATGATGGAGGCACTTCTCCATCAAATCTTTAAATCTTTCCCACTCCTCGTGAATAGGCTCATGGGACATCTGAGAGAAGTTAGCAATCAAGGATCACATTTGGTTGAGTCGTCTGAGCGGGTAATATTTGTTCAGAAATGCAGACCTCAACTCTTCCCAAGTAGTGATAGCCCTTCCCAAGTGATTTCACAAATACAATACTTTGTCCATCAGAATGAACGAGAAGGTTGTCATCTTCACTACCTCTAATGGGACATTTGGTTAGTGTATTGTTCCACAAATGCGATCGAACTGCTACAGGTGTACATAAGGCTCTTCATTAATATTTCCTTAGAATATTAGGAGAAGAGGTAAAATAGTGGGCTTGAGCTCAAAATACCCATGGATCGCAAGGATTTTAATCCAAGAATTTGTCTGCTCTGCCCCTGGATTATAAGCATCCATTAATGTAAGCTTAGCCACAGGTTCTATCACATGGTCTTCTCCCCCATTTCCACCTCCAGGGTTTCTATTATCCTCCTCTCTATCTTGTCTTTCTCATTTTAGCTCGAGAATCATATCTCTTAATTCGTCTGAAAATTAGCCTGCTTTGTTAACTAGGCTTGAATTGACCAAATGGAGGCTAACATGGTGCTGTTGATCTCATTTTTCTCCGACATGGTTCCCTTTTCATTTGGTGGCATCAAGTGTCCGATGTCTGACTCTGAAAATGTGCATGACACTCGATTAGTTCTCAGAAATGATGGAGTCTCAGATATTAGTTCGAGATTAGAGCCAATCTCAAATAGTGTGTTGATGGATGTTGTGAAAGGTGAAGTAGAGAAAGAGGAATATTCAGGAAGTGAGTCTCCCCGAATAGAAGGTGAACGGATCATAGTGTAGAATGAGTTCGCAAAGTCCAAACAAGAGATACTCAGATCTGTCATCTTCGAAATCAATTGGCAGGATGTGAGAGCACGAAGGTCAATGCAAGAGTGAAAATGAGTGGAAGGCACAAATTGCGCGGAAGGATCTCTAGGACTAGCAATCAAACACAATACAAAACCCTAATTTACCAACTCAACGCAATGTGAAGACCGTGAAGGTTCGATCAATTATCTTGTCAATTTTCAGAGTTTGGTGAGAAAACAATATTGGAAAGAGTTAAAGAGTTGTTACGTGCCCGTCTTTCCCTACAGACTGGCCCGATTCATACAACTAGTTGCATCCACTTTCAGCCAGTATAGGAGTAAGTACATACTGTAAGAATACGGCTACCCATGTTACTTGAGGACGAAGCCTTACACAGAGTCCTCTAAACCTCCCACTCTGCTAAGGAAATTCGGACCCTTTACCGGCTACCCGCGTTTCCTCACTGAAAAGTGGCTAATCATTTTTGGAGAACCTGTAGTCTATTTGAAAAGCCAGGAATGGATCTATCCTAGTGTTGTCCCTCTCTCACTCTGCAAATAAATCAAACTATGATGGGGTTATTCTTCCCAAAATAAGAATTTTTCCTTACGCTTATTTTAGGGTCGAGTTTTCTTTAGCAATCCTGAATTGTTGGTAGTTGTCACTTGATTTGAATATTTTCAATAAACTCCTACCGAGTGTCCAATTTCCTTTTTAACTTATGCGAGTAAAAACAAGGAAGGAGATCAGAAATGCCACTGTGCGATTAAATACAATGATGCATGCATGGGTTAGAGATGCGTACCTTGTCACCAACACTCTACATGCAGAATGATGCACGCATAATTTAAATACAGAAAAAATAAACTAACCTATATTATGCAAGTGAACCGTCTTAACAGTAGCTTCTATTAATGGGTAAGAACCAATTAAATTTGACTAAGTCTAATTACACTCTATTCTATAGGTACATAAATTCTTGTTTAGGGTTTTGGACTTAATTAGTAACTGGCTCAAGCAAATTAATTAAAGCAATCAATAGGTAGCTCAGGAAATCCGCGTAGAACAAAGAAAAAATAAGGTGATGAAGTGCATCGATACTTGGCGAAACAAACTGCACAACAAATGAATGCCCTTTTACAAGAGTTTTTAATGACTGAAAAGAGCAAAGGAAAATCTATGCAGAATTTTTTTTAATGCTTGGTCTCCTTCAAATCTACTTCTCCTCCTCTCACGCTCTTTTGCGGCTCGGTGAAGAATCAAGCTGCCTCAGCTTCGCTTGGGTGCGTCAGCTCTCCTAAGAAAGTCTCCCTTGCTCGTTGAGCCCTCGCAAAAAAGAGGAAATGAAAAATGTGTAAGACACACAAATATAAAATATAAGCAAAAAGATGAACTAGATACAGTGAATATGAACAATGAAATAATTGTGGTAAAATATAGACAAAAAATACAACCAAGAATAATAGGTCAAAAGAGAAACCTAACTACCCTCGCCGTGCCTCCCCAACAACGACACCATTTCGTTAATCATGAATTTTCAGGGTTTTTGAATTTAATGATGAATAAATGTGGGCAATGTCGTTGTCGTAATTGCAACCCAAAGAATCCCTCAACAAAAAAAATTTATTTTCAAACTAACTTATGTACAAAAATGAAGCAAGAGAATTTTGGCATTTATTTTACCTGTATATAACAAGATCGAACTCAGGGAGGATACAATTCCAGAGGGTTATTTTAATAATTGAAAATTCAATTAAAAGAGCAAGGAAATTCAAATGCAAACTATCTTGGATTTTTGTGAATTTTTTATCTTATTATTTTTTGGTTTTTTATTGTTTATTTTCTTATTTCCAACATTTTAATGATTTTTAGTTTTGTAAATTTTTAATTTTCAAATCAAATTTATTCACAAAAGAATACATTTTTTGGATTTTTCAAATATGATAAAAATAATCAAAATTCCTAAAGAAAATATTTGTGTGTTTTGATGAATTTTTTATTATTTTTGTAATTTTTCAGAGATTTTAGATTTTTAAGGATTTTTGAAATGAATAAAAATAGAGAATAATGAAAATAATGATCAGACAAGATTATTTGAAAATTTTAAAATAGCAAATAAAAAAATTACTGAATTTATTTTTCCTAAAAACTATGATTAATTATCTATATATAGGAAGTGGAATCACTATTTTCGGATTTTTCTAAACTTTTCGGTGATTTTTATAAGTTTTTGATATTTTACATTTTTTTGGGGTTTTAAAAACTATTAATGTTTGATATTTGCGAACAAAAAATAAAATGCAGAAAAATAAAATAATTTAATTTTTTTGGAAATTTTATGCAATATTTGAATTTTTATGATTTTTTCAAATTCAAACATGGAAAAATGTAATGTTTTTGTTTTTTTTAATAATAACAAATGATGATAAAATGCAATGAGAAAATTATACTATGAATGAACACACATTAATAATAACAAAATTTTTGCAGAATTTATTGATCACAAATGCTATTTATGTCAATGAAAAGAGCATGCAATTTTAAAGTATGGTAATAGAGGACTGAAATGCGAATATTCAAAGTTTTTGCATTAAATAATCACAGCCAAAAATGGTGGGCAGAAATTGCAAATTACCTAGGATGGGTGTGCAACGCACGTGTTAAGCTCTGGAGGTAGTCCTTCTTTGTAATTTCTGAAAACTTCGGGGCAAAATGTAATTTACCCGAAAATTTAGGGTTAAGTTGGGACCTCCTCTTTTAGTTGTTTGTTCTTTTCATTCCCAAAGGAAGGGGGCGTCCAAGCAAGCGCATCGGAGTCAGCGCTGGATCGTGGTAGCGGTGGTCGGGTCTTCACGCGTTTTTGCGCAGTGCGTGGAGGTACTTTAGGTGCAGGAGGGAGACGATGAGTGGTGTGTCTTGCAGGTGGTTGAACGACGGATTGGAGCTCTTGGCGTGGGTTGGGGGACGACGGTGACGTTCCAGCGACGGGCTCCTCGCGGTGGTTGGTTGAGTGGGCGGGGATCGTGCAAGGGAGCGCGGCTGGCGACTCACTGTAGAGGCCTCGATCGGCGGGGCAATACACGCCTCCAGCGATTGATCTAGGTGGGGGAAACGATTGATGTGTGATGTGGAGCGGTGGTCGATGGCAGGGAGGCTTCAAGCAGTGTACGATCTACTGGCACGGGGCTCGTGGGTCGGCGGAGCTCGCGCGGTGGTCGACTCTGATGGTAGAGGCGTATGGCCAGTGGATGGACTAAGAGGCCGATGAGTGGAGATGGGCGACAACGGCTGTAGTGTTGCCGTCCCCAACTTTTTTTTAAATTTTTTTATAATTATACAAAAGAAACATGACTATATACATATATTGTAAAAAATAAATTACAGAATTTTTTTACTTAGAAATAGAAACTGCAAAATTTTTGTATTATATTTTTTTTGAAATCATGTATCTGAAATAAATTAAAACAACTCCGACTCGAGCACGACGGCTCGGTCAAAAATTATTGGACAAAATTTTTTATGTGAAATGAAAAACTGATCCGACGAAGTGGACGGATGGATCCGGATCTCCGACCACCGTGCATGGTTGGAGTTGTGTGGTTACGTAAGGTAGAATGTGAAGCGATGAGATAGATAAAATGAGATGGAAGATCGGATCGGATTTGGATGAAATCGAGATGATTGATTAAAAATGATTAACTAAGATTTAGAATAATAAAAAAATGACAATGAAATTAAAAATGAAAAAACATTAAACTAAGATTAACCTATATTAAAAAAAGAAAAAAAATGGATCTCACCGAATGGTAATGGATAATGCCGTGATGACCTCGACAAAGACTGACTCGTTGTCACCTGACGGCTTGAAGCCGGGTACCTCTTTACGATAAGATGGTTCTTGGAGAATAGAATCTTGTCACCAAAAGATTGATCCAGTTGGAATGGGGGAGGATGAGCTAAATAAATAGAGGAAAAATTTTGAATTTGATTTTTCAAAATTTGAATGGAGAGAAAAAGAAGGGAGGAGGTTAATGGTGGATAAATTATTTACATTATCTACATAATTAATTAATTACTTTCATCACTTTATTAAATTAAATAATAAATGTTAGTTATTTAAATTTTTATGGTGGTTATTTAAGGAAGTTAATTATATACATATAATATATACATATGGTACATTATCTACATAGTTAAATAATGGAATTAGTTTATTTTATATTTTTAGTTTTTTATTTTAAATAATTATAAAAAAATATTTACAATTATTTACAAATACAATATGTGTAAATATATATATATATATATAAATATATACAATAAAGAAATGGTAAAATTACAAAAACTACCCCAGAAAACCATCTTTCAAAAAATAACTTCAATATGAAACCACTGTCGTTTTATAATTTAATTTAGAATACGATGAAGTGAGTTTGGTTCAATTCGAGCTCATAAGGAGCCGGAATTGGTCTTTCAATTATCGCTTTATGGATTTTTCAGGATGTGGTTACTTTAATTATGTACATGATTTTGAAATTATTTTTTTTATTTAGAAAACATTTTTATTTACCACTTTTGTTTTGAAAATTATTTAATTTGTGGCCAATTTGTGTACAAATAAAATAGTGTAAGTTTTATACAAATATACGCAGAAAAAATGAGAAGTATTTACAAAATATTTTTTTTGGATTTTCTAATTAAGGACCTTATCTCCCCCTACTTTATTACTGGTCGATCAGGTCATCTTGACCTTTTCTCGAGGTTCGAGCCAGCATGTATCTATTACATATATACAATCTTTTTATTTTCTTTATTTTTCCTTTCTTTCTTTATTTATTTACTTTAGGTTAAAGTAGTAATAAATGTACAATATTTACACACAGATGCATGTTAGTAAGATTATAGGTTTATCAATATATACAAGTATTTTATAAGGGATTTTAAGCTAAAATAAATGAATAAAGATGATGAAATGCAGATTAATCAATAGGACTCGTTGTCGCGTGCACCGAGGAGTCCCCAAGATCGGATAGGATCCATTTTCAGTAGTTTGCATCTTGTTTTTTCCCATAATAGCAAGTTTTGTTTAGGACACTTTCATCGCTTGTATATCACCATATAATATAAATATTTCAATTCTGCCTTGCATCCCGCATGAAGAGCGATATGAAGCATTGTGAGTCTTCTTACTTTGCATGCATCAATTGATACGAGAGTGAGAATTCCACTTTTGTGTCCACTTGCATTGCTTTTTTGTTCTCTCCCTCTGTTTTATATAACATTTAGGATCAAAAGAAAAAACAAAAAAAATTGTTAGGTGGATTGCTTTGAAAAATACCCCAAAAAGTAAAAACCCATAAAATTCAAATACTAGGGGACTACTAAATAAACTTTGACCTTAATTAAAACCCATAATGGACATCTTTTTTTGGGTTCATAAAACCCTCATTGCTTTCAGGTACACTCTAGACTGAGTGAGGCACGTCCCCTAAGGATTATAGCCCAAAACCCGATTTGTGGCAGCCTTGGTTATCACTTGGGGTGGTGAAATATTAGAGCTTCTATCGTACATGCGTGAGTAGCACCCTGTAGAAGATAGTGTTCCCGCTTTGTTTGGAACATCCTACTTGGTCCGAAGTATTGGTCATATGCCACGCCTTCACGGGGGCGTCCGTCTCATTGTCATGCGACTGAGTACCTCACTTGTGAGGGAAGTATTAATTTGACCTATTGGCTTACTCTCTCTCTCTCTCTCTCTCTCTCTCTCTCTCTCTCTCTCTCTTTTTGGCTGACTAGCCCCCAAGAATGAGACCAAGGACCTAAAAGTGTGCATATCATAGGATACAAAGGAGGAGGAAGAAGTACGAGGTACTTTCCCAGCAGTACAAACAGTCCTATAGAGTTAGCGTAGTTAAGGACTTGTTAAAATATTTACTTGCAATACAACCATAAAATTTAAAAGATAAAAATAATCGCTCTTACGACTTCACTTGGGTTGTGTTGCTGAATTCAAAACTTGTCTAGCATTTGTTTGATTTAGATTAAGGTCCAAGACCAAGTCCCGCACCCTTGTGCAAATTTTGAATTTTATTTTCCTCTTCTTTTATCCTTATTTGATCCCCTCACTTTTGAGCCATTCTATTGTTTTGTACTCCTTTTATTTCTTATTGACCTCCGTATCATTCATCCACTCTCGATCTCCTCTTTGCTCTTTGATATGATGACTCATGGATGGTTTAGTCGGGACTCTGCCGACACCCACATCGATTCCATACGCTCTCCTTATCCAATAATTCGAAGCGATTCCTGAAATCATGATTCAGACTCTGCAAACTGCTCTATAGACTCCTTGCTTTATTCAATAAATCGGGATCACTCTTTTCCCTAAATCTACCCAATTTGGATGGAAATTGATTTCACTCATTATACATCACCATCCTTAATGAAATTCTATGTTGACCATAATACAGATCGATTTGTTTCATCTGGTGCTTCCACATAGACTGATCGGGGCATCATTCCTTTTGCAGATCTAGAGCCCGATCTAGAGCTACAAATTGTGTCAGATTTAGATTCCAAATCAGAGAAAGATATGTCTCCAAACGGAAAGGAAAAGGGATCTCAATACCAACAACCCTAGGTAGGCCCACAGCCAGATCATAATGTGGTGAATGCACAACTCCTCGCCTTTATACAAGCGATTCAACGACAACTCACCGATCAAGCATTGGCCCAGGTTGCCTTTTAGGACATCCTTAATGATCTGAGAAGGAATAGAGAAAACCGAGGAGGAGGAGGAGAAGATGAAGAAAGAGAAGATGAACCCCGTAGAGGGGGATCCAATGGACCCAAAGGAGGGTATGCCAAGCCGACCCTCAAGGAGGCATACAACCCTGGTGCGAGACAAATGACCAAATGTATACAGATCCCTGTCATCCAAGCCCATTTTGAGGTGAAGCCTCAACTCTTGTCCTTGCTTCCCACTTTTCATGGGAATGCAAACAAATAACCATATATTAAACTCCAGCAGTTTGGATGCATCTACGGAACCATGCACTACCCTAAATCGCATTAGGCAAAGTGAAAATGAATGTATTCCTGTTCAACCTTCAGGACAAGGCTCTGCACTGGATTAATCATTTGGGAAGGTGGCCACCACCTGAAAGGAACTCAAATAAGTTTTTCTGCATAAATTCTACCATCTCGAGTGGCCAAATCAGATGTAGGCGTGTATCGCGAACTTCACCTAAGCCACCCACGAATCCATTCATGAGGCTTGGGAGAGGGTCACTGATCTGCAAGAGAAGTGTCCACACTGAGATATTCTACGGACCAACTTGGTCCAACATTTATTTGGTGGACTGATGATTGAGAGTCAAAGCTCGTCGATGCCGCTTATGGCAGCTCTCATTTCATCAAAGACGAGGACGTTGTATGATAGATTTTTGAGGAAATGGCTGAAGGAGAAGCTGCCTTATCATCATCTTGTTCCTATCAACGACAATCACAAGTTCATCAGAAAGCAGTGCATATGACATCTTCGCACGAGCATAACATGGATGAGAGCTTGAACTTGAGCATTATTGGGAGACACATGTCCAAGGTGGATATCATTGAAAAGCGATCACAAGACCTTGAGAAGCTCGCTGTGATCGAATAGAGGACTCAAAATTTGGATAAATTGGATCAGATTACCAAGCAGATGTTGCTCCTAGTAAGTACAATTAGATGTTGCAATTCTGTGTCTGCATCAGCCACCACCTCCGCTGATACAAAGGAATTAACATCTCCACAACCTCCTTTGCAGAGTCAACCGACGGTTCATCACGTGTATTACGTGCAAGCCCAGAGCCATCTTCTCCCCAGCGGTCACAACAATGGCTATTTGTATACCAGCCAGAACTCTAGACCCTCACAGATCCATGCTGCCATCCACCACCTATCATTCTGGAGGTGAATGGAGTTTGGTCTAATGCTGTGCAACTGTCCCGTCCAGGTGGACCTCAGCTGGGTCAACCTGCAAACTCTCATCCATTACCTCAGCAATAAGGAGGGAGGTTTATCCAAGGGAGCAACCAGCCTCACCACAACTAGTCTCAAACATATTAGCAGGGCTGGAGACAAAATCAGTTCCAAAAATCGCAATACCGTCAATACTAGCAAAATCAACAGATTGTGATTGTGCCATACCAGCACCACCCTCCTCATAATCACCAATGCCATTCTCCTTCTCAGTACCCTTCACAACAGTCTTATTAGCAACCTCACCACCACTAACAGTGTCAGCGTGGCCAACACGCTGAACAATCAGAGGTCCCTCCTGTGAACCTTGCCCTAGACTGCTTGGCTCAACTTGTCAAGAGCCTCACAGATATGAGTCAGAAGATTGATGACCTCATCGTTTCCAAGACCCTAATTCTGACACTGGCAGAGGAAAACCCTAACAATTTCAGAAAGCGTGAACAAGTAGTTTGTGATGTTCTTGCCATACCCACAAAGTCAGATATAACATTATGCTTTATTACCTAATGTTGTTACTCTTATGAGCGGCAGGACATTGCAGCCATCTGCAATAATAAAGGGCAAAAATAAAGCCTCCACACGTGAGTCATCATCCTCTTCTGCATCAACCGAACCAACAACATGGTCGTGTGTGGAAGAAAGAGAAGGAGAAGCACCACAAAAAATACAAAAAATGAAAAAAATCCAAAAACAATAAAAAAGGATTGCAGCAGCCAACACACTAGCTAGACAATGACGGAGAGGACAACACCTGCAGCAAACCCGAAGCCAGTCGAATGAGCCTGATGAACCCATGATTCATTAACACTTCTATCGCATTTTGTCTTAAAACACTTAACAAATGTATGTAAATATCCATTAATTTTCATTTCTTGTCAAAACATCACTCATGAATAAAAATAAATTTTTATGCATTAAAAAATGTAAATAAATAAATAATAAAAAGAAAGAAAATAAAAAGAGAGGTAGACTGTAAATATGCATATATGTATAGTATGACTATAAGTGAAAGGTATATTTAAATATCCTAACCCTCGAGACTAAGTCAGCATGGATTGATTGACAAATAATTAGTAGGGGGAGATAATAAAGAAAACAAAAGAGAGAGTCAATTATGCACTTTACATATTATTCATTATTTATTCAATAATTACCAAAATTTCAAAGATTTTGAATTAATTCATTTGTACACGTTTCCACCAAAATCTTCTCCATTTATTTCTAAAAAAGTAAATAAAAATATAAAAATCCTAAAAAATTCCAATCTGTATATGCCAAGAAATTCAACTTTCAAATTGTCAATTTCTCAACTTACAAACATCATAACTTCTTCATACAAACTCTAATTTCACTCTACTCGCATTTAAAGATAACAAAGTAATATTATCTAATTAATGAAGGTAATTTCATTAAAATCAGAGTCCGTTTGCAAAAGGTCGATTTTGGGACCTAATGACAATTGGATTTCTAGGTTATTTATTTTATTCAGAATATATTATTTATATTTTTAGTGATTTTGTATTTTTTAATCAATTTATTGATTTTTACATGGTGTACGAATTATTTCAAAATTATTAGACACTATTTACTATTTTAAATAAATCGAAAACCCTAATTTATAGATGATTTTGAACCACAACACATATACTTTATTTTTTAATATGTCAAAATTAATTTGAAAAAATCAGAAAAATTCATGCACCTCTTATTTATTATTCTATTAATTAATGAAATGTAAAAATAATATACTATTAATAAATTATTAAATTAAAAATCAAACCATATTTAATAACTTTACTATATACTTATTTAATAATATTATATTTATAAATCATTAAATATTTATTATTTATAAAAATAAATTATGCAATAAATTAGTAAATTTAATTATTTACATTTTTTATTTTTATATCTAACTTAAACAACACTATTTACTATTTATTAATTAATTTATAAGTGATTTATTAATCTGGCCTACCAGGTGCTGACACATATTAGCTCCTAGGCCATCTTCCTCAAGAACCTTCAACTGAAGGTTGTTACCACCATAATCTTCATCCATTTATTACCACGTCTCGAAACATCCATCGTTCTATCTTCACCCTCTATTCTTATAGCATAACAACCATAATCGACGCCAGCCATTAGATCACTACCAACTATCCTTCTATTCATCCATATAATCCCCTAAAGATCGATTGTTGAAACTTAAGTCTCCTAATCCAGAACTACATTGGTCGATCAACTAATTTCTTCACTCGACTCCGGCCAATCCTAGTGGTGACAGAAGCATTGTGTCCCTTGCGTGGAAGACTGATCATCGGAGGAGACGTTTCAAGGGTCACAAGGCCTTGCATCACCACCTTGCATGCCGTCAAGCTCCGAGAAGTGCCGCCCGTAAAGCGAAGACCGAGAGTCATATACTCTCAAATCCTAGGTGCACTCCATCTATGTTCAAATTTCCTCATATTTCATGCCTGTTTAGAGTGGTTAATCTCATCTTTAGCACATCTTAACCTCTGTCTTAGAATCACACATCAAATTCCACTTTCAAATCGACTCAATTCGCATCTAATTTTGATCTGAACGTCAACCTTCCTGGAACACTTATCTGAACTACAAATAACTTTTTTTATTTTTTTCACTAGTAGGATTCGAACCCTGGTCCTTTAAAGTGGGAGCCACTGCTTCTACCACCAGACCATTAGAGGGTTCTAACTACAAATAACTTGACCCTTTTGGTCGATTCATCTTTGAATTGAGAAACCACCTTTACTATAGGTCTTCACGATCTCAGGAGTCTAACTAATCAATCATCTGGAGAACCTCCATAGCATAACATTCGTTCATCTTCGAATAACAAATCAAGAACTTCAAACCCTAGTAGTCGTGCCTTATCTCTCGTTTATCTGCCATCTTGGAGCAACCTTCCACAGCGGGCGAGCTCAGAGGAGGTTGGCGACCTCCTCCTAGCCCTGCTGGGGTAGAGCCATAGCCGCAAAGGTGCCGTTGATCGTTGGAGAAGATGGTCCATCATCACCGACTTGATTTTGGGGAAGAACATCGCCCAAGAATGCAAGCTACAACCTTGCGACACATGGTAGACCCAAGTGATGAGATCTCACGGGAGCCTTCTAATCACAATCGTTCGTTGGTGAACTGATAAAACTTTTGTAAAGTAACCCTTGAGCTTTCTAGAAGCTATACGCGTGCATCTAGAAGATTCAGTAATTACATTTAGGTCCCTGGTAGGGACCTAATTTTAAGATTTTCCAAAGATTTCTTGCAATCAGGTCCCTGACCAACGACCTAATTGAAAGAAACCTATTATTCTTTTATTGTATTTCCATTCTACATTACTTCCTGGAACTTTGGGACATTTGTGGACTTATAGACATTATTATATCATTGTTGTATTTTTTTACATTTTATATTGCTTAGATTTTCAACGATTTCTTTTCGCTTTTGTATGGATTTTCTTCTTCGATTATCGAATCGTTTTGATTTATTTTCATGTCCTTTCTCGAGCCCGTTACTTGAGTAATTAATATACTATATAGTATCATCTATATATCCATATTATTGCACATACTATATTGTAGATAAATCGATTGAAAAATATCCCTTTTGAAAAAATAAATAAATTTGGAAAAATAAATATCAAATAAAAAGAATAAAATAAAAAATTCCAATAAGAGTTTTATCGTTGAAGAAGAAAAGAAAAGGAAAATAAAAACTATCACAAAAATTATTTTCTTCCCTAATAAATCACAAGCACATTTTTCTTTCTTCTTGTGTTCAACAAAGCACACTTACCTAGATAAATAGTGAAATAAACTCTGATTTGGTGTTTATTATTTTTGTTTGACTAACTATCTCTCTCCTTAGCAGTATGTACGACCGGCGATTTTTACCCCCTTAGTCAGAGACAATTATCAGAGTTGTGCCTGCTATTTTTGGATACCCACCACTTCAGATGGATGAAGACTATACTTTTTGTCATCCAGCTATTCAGCCTGATGTGGGCATAGATTTTGGTTTTGTAAATAAGAACAATATTTCTATTAATTTTGATTTTGTACATATTCCTTTTCCAGATGCTTTATAAAAATCTAAAAAAATTTGAAAACAGTTTTATCAGATCATGATCTTGTGCAAATCATTTAGAATCTTTTTCTTGAGATGCCTTTCCTACTAGCCATAAAGTACATGCCAAACATAAAGAAGGGATTTAAAGAGGAGTGTACTTCAAAGAGACATGTGTATCATGCAAGATAAAGAAATGTGAAGCATATCTTGATGGCGGTGACAGCTAATGCAATCAGTAATCTCCCGTGCAAGAAGAAAGACATGGGATCGCCTCTCATTCATTGTATGATCAAACTCTCATTCATTGATAGCGGATCATCAATAAATCTGATGCCTACTTCACTACTGAAGGAATTTGGCTTGGGACCTCTCAAGTCCATAAGGATGATTATGTAGTTTGTAGACACTCCGATTAAGCAGCCCCAGGGAATTTTGGAGGATATCATAATTACCATATAGGGAATGCAGTTCCCTGTAGACTTCATTGTTCTCGATATGGACACCTTAGCTCCTCTTCTGCATACCCCCTATTATATTTAGATGACCATTCCTTCAAACAACCGAAGTAGTGGTGGATTATGGCAGCGGACATATTACCTTTCGCTCGAACAACGATAAGGTTGCCATTCAGACAATCCAGACACCAAAAGCCTCAGAATCTACAACAGATGAGAATGCGCATACAAAACAAATGAAAGATTGTGATTTTCTCACAGAAATCAGTGACACAAATCTTTTCATGGACAACATTGAAACCCATGAATTCCTCTCTATCGGGGAAGGAGTGGAGAGAAGAATCAACTTTCCCTCTATCCTGGAAGATGAGATTATTGTTAATGTACCTGAAAATTTTCTTTAGGGCCTCTTGATCTTAGCAAAGGCAGATCAGATCATTGTAGATTTCTTAGAACAAGATTCCATCATTGAATTTTTTTGTGCACCTATGGATTCAGAGCCTACAGAGTCAAGGGTAGACAAAGTATGGTTGATAGACTTGGTTCCACCAATGCCCTGCATAGCTCCAGAAGTTACCATGGAGAAAATTCAGACTCCGCCAGAGCTCAAGCAGCTTCCAGCGAACATGAAGTATGCCTTCCTTGCGGGTGAGCTGAAAATGTTTCCTATAATCATCAACTCCCAACTGACTTTGGAACAAGAATCTCATCTGCTCGAGCTTTTAGAAAGAAACCACAAGGTTATTGGCTGGAATATTTTCGATCTCGAAGGGATTAATCCTTCATTGTGCTCCCATCACATTTACTTGGAAGAAGATAACAAGTTGTCCCGTGAATTCCGGTGAAGACTAAATTTGAATCTCAGAGAGGTTGTTATGAACGAGATCACGAAATGGTGTGATGCAGACTCCATTTATCCCATCAATGATACAAAGTGGGTGAGCCCCCTATATGTTGTGCCGAAAAAGTTAGGGATATCCATTGTGAAGAAAGACAAAGGAGAGGAGATCACTACTAGAGTTCCTACATCCTGGTGCGTGTATGTGGATTACAGATGCCTGGATTTAGCAACCAAGAAGGATTTTTTCGTGCTTCCCTTCATCGACCAGATCATTGGGAGATTGTCCGCGAAGGAGTATGTTTACTTCTTGGATGGATAATCTTGGTACAATCAGGTTGCTATCGCCCTAGAAGACCAAGAAAAGACTACCTTCACCTATCCACTTGGTACATATGCCTTCCTCAGGATGCTGTTTGGATTATGCAATGGTCCAATGATATTTTAGTATTGCATGTTGGCAGTATTTGCAGAGGTGGTTAGTAGTTTTCTTGAGGTGTTTATGGATAATTTCTCTGTCTACAGTAATAGCTTTGATCTGTTCCTATCTTATTTAGATCGAGTCATGAAAAGATACTACGAAGTCAACTTGGTGCTTTTATGGAAGAAGAGCCATTTTATGGTAACCGCGGGGATTGTGATAGGTCATGTCATCTCGAAACATGACATGGAGGTTGATCCCACAAAGGTGGAAGTCATTTCTAAACTTGAGCCACTAGCTAATTTGAAGTAAGTCTGGTCATTCCTTGGGCACATGGGTTTCTACAGAAGATTCATAAAGGATTTCAGTAAAATCGCCCGACCACTGACTAAGCTTTTAGGAAAGGAAGTTGATTTTGTTGTTGATGTTAGAGTCCTCCAAGCTTTAACCAATTAAAAGATTTGATCACTCATGCCCTTGTTCTGCAACCATCAGACTGGTCTCTCTCGTTTGAGATCATGACTGATGCGTATGACTTTGCCATTGTAGCGGTTCTGGGACAAAGGAGATAATCTTCCATTTACGATTCACTATGACAATAGAACTCTTGATGAAGCACAGAAGAATTACATAGTCACTGCGAAAGAGCTACTTGTAGTGTATTCACCTTGGAGAAGTTAAGATCTCATTTACTCAGATCCGAAGTTATTATTTACATGGACCACTCCACCATCAGGTACTTGCATGCTAAGAAGGATGTCAAACCAAGGCTCATCAGATAGATCTTTCTGCTCCAGGAATTTGATCTTAAAATCCGTGATAAATCTGGAGTCAAAAATGTGGTGGCAGATCATCTGTCCAGATTGTCAGAATTAGATACACCTGAGCAGAGCCTGATGCCAATCAATGAAACCTTCCCAAATGAGGTAATTCTTTCAGTTTCGTCGATATTATAAGTTATCTTGTGTCTAAGAGAACTCCACAAGATTGGCCTAAGCTGAAGATGGACAAGTTCTTATCAGGTATTCATTTCTATCAGTTGGAGGATCGATATCACTTTCGTGAAGGAGCAGATTGCATCTAGAGGAGGTGTATTCCTTAAGAGGAAGTTTACATTGTCCTCGAGCATTGTCACACTTGAGAATCAGGAGGAGACCACTCTAGTAGATGTACGACAACAAAGGTACTTCAATGTAGCCTCTGGTGGCCAAGCTTATTCAAAGATGCAAAGGACTTTGTGAAGCATAGCACTGATTGTCAGAAAATGGGTGGCACCATCAGAATGAGAGACACAATGCCCCTAAAATACATTCAGATTTCAGATGTTTTCGATGCATGGGGAATTGACTTCATGGTCCCATTTCCTAACAGTCAGGGCTATGAATATATTCTGCTTGTTATTGACTACAAGAGTTGTTGGGTGGAGGTTATCCCTACCCGAGCCACCGACAGTTGCACGTCTACCAGTTTCTAAAGGAAAATATCATTACATGGTTCCATATCCCCAAAATTATCATATCAGATGGGGGTAGCCATTCATCAACAGAGTGGTAAAGAAGCCGACTCAGGAATATTGCATTGAACATTGAGTAGCCTCTCCGTACCACCCACAATATAATGGCTTGGTAGAATGTTTGCATAGGGAATTCAAGATGATTCTCTAGAAACGTGTATGTATAGACATATAGAACTGGTCTGAACTCAACTTGGCTCTCTTGGGCTATCGGACCGCATACAAGTCCCCTCTGGTAATGTCTCCCTACCGTCTAGTTTACTGCAAGCCATGCCATTTGCCCATCGAACTGATTCACAAATCTGTGTAGGAAATCAATATATGTAATTTGGATCTGAAGAAAGCAACAAAGAACATAAAAGTATATATAAATAGGATTCTCGAATTTCATGACTATGTATACGACACAGTCTTATCTACAAGGAGAAGGTCACGAAGTGGCACGACAAGCAAATCCGTCGCAATATCTTCGAGTCGGGTCTGAAAGTCTGGTTGTTTGACGCAAAGTTAAAACTATACCAAGGGAAGTTGAAGAGAAAGTCGATAAAGTCGTTTGTAGTGAAGCATGTGTGTGATAATGGAAGTATAGTCATATCTAGATTTTTAGTTGATGCACAACCTTTCGTCATCGACGAACAACTTCTGAAGCTGTACCTTGAACATGACACCTTCTTGTCCATAGTTGACTCTATTCAGGTGGCATACGATGCAGAACTTCCAACTGCAACATCCATATATTCAGACAAAGCGATCAAAAATATCTTTGATTAGTCAATTATTTTTTTCGTTTCTTCTTTTCGTTTTCAATTCTTTTTTTCTTCCAAAAAGCTTCACTCATCCCATTCATTATTGTTATACTTAGGATATACTTCATCCTAAGTATAGGGGGATGAGTGTCTATGGGTGTTCGTATCTTAATCCCCTCGCCAATCTCCTCAAGTTTTGACATTCTTTCTATATCTAGGGATATTTTACCCTAAGTATAGGGGGAGACATGCCGAGCTGTTGATTTAATTATTCCTACCCTCGACCCACCCTGCCTTGTGTACAACCTGCTATACTTAGGACTCATTCATCCTAAGTATAGGGTGGTCAGTTGACTTCTCATTCTTTATTCAGTTGTTATAGTATAGTTCTCCTATACTTAGTATGTGTTATGCCATCCTTTTCTCTCCGATATATGAGGACATAGCTCCTTCTAAGTATAGGAGGGTCATATTATATATATTTTAGCCATAAATAGTACTTGTTTATTTTTAAATAATATTGGTATATAAAAAATTAAAACACCCATCTAATTCTTTATATATACATATTAATAAATCGGTTTAAAATGTTTTGCAAAATGTTTGAAAAACGGTTAAATATCCTCTTTGAAAAATCTTTTGAAAATTATTTGAAAAATGTTTTGTAAAAGGTTTTCAACCTTTGCAAAAATGTTTTGGTTTGTAAAAATTTCTTCCTTTTGTTTGAATAAAATGGTTAGAAAATCTAATTACAAATGGTTTGAAAGTAGTTATAAAAATAGTTTGAAAAATCTATACATATTGTTTGAAAAATCTTTGCAAAATAATTTTCAAAATTTGTAAATGTTTGTAAAAATTATTTGTAAAATTATTCTTTCAAAATAAAGTTTTCAAAATATTTTTCAAAATCTTTGAAAAATATTTTGAGGACTATAGAATCTCTTTACAAAACTTGTTCATAAAACCTGTAAATACCTTGTGTAAATTCTTTCACCAACGTTCTTGTAAATAATAAGATGTACTCACATGTAAATATTTGCATATATTTCTATCTGTATAGTTTTCGAAAATCACTAAAAGTTTGCAAAATTAAGAATCCATAAAAATTTGCAAAGTATTTTCATAAAAAATTAGAAAACTTTTCAAAAACCCATAAAAAGGTTCAAAACTAGAAAATAACATCAACAAAATATTTCTGGCATTGTACATAGTATTTGCATTTTTTTGGATTGATATTGATAATTGAACAAGTCTACAAATATGAAGATTGCAGCTTGGTTGGGCCTTAATCCACTTAATCACATGAACCTTATAGGAACGGGAATTGAGACACTTTAGGTCTGCACAAGACTTGGTTTTGTGCCGTCTTGACCGCCTAAGTATAATATTTCACAAGACACATATGACTCTTGTCGACAGTGACCTAACTTGCACATCTGCACCTTACACTGTTCTCACCTCAGTTGAAGTGGTAGAGGGTTGGATTTACTGACATAAGACACAAGACAATGGAAACATCAGAAGTCACACATTTGTCTCCATTGTACCCCAATCTGATCCGGCATCAATGAGGTCTAGTGACTAGAGTTGTGGGTTGCAATAATGCTTCAAAAAAGGGATAGTCTACTGGCTCAAGAGGAAAAAGTCCTTATGTAAATGATGTTGTACATAGTATTCAAAAATTGCAAAAATCAAAATTCCAAAAAATAGATGGGCAAAAGTCAGAAAACTCAATTCTCAGTGGAGTATGTATGTATCTTGTCAATAAGAAAGCTTGAGCTTCAAAGTCAAATATATGTGAACCTGCAACCAGACGACTTAGCTACACTGGTCATACAACTTAGGATAGGTAGCTACACTAGCTACCATCCATTCTCTTCTCCACCTCCTCTTCTTGAGCTGGTTGCACTTGAACATAGAGAGGAATACCCCGATTCTCGAGGAAAGAGTTATTGGATTAGGGAATTATGGTCAGCATGTTGGAGAAGACTGACTTTTACTGCTTCAGTCGAGAGGAGCTATATATCACACACACTGTAAAATATATACTTATAGTCATAAGGGACTGCGTATGTTGTTGACTGGTTTTGATCTGGCTTTTGAGGAGACTTGGGCATGGTTTTGTGATTCTCAGAGGCTGTTGTATTTCAAATCTGTTTCCCAATGAGGTTCTGACCACACCTAAAATCCAAAGGCCTGACTAAGCTCCAAACTTTGATTTTGTGAATACTAGTTTAAGAGTTAACATCAAGCCACTATTTATTTTTCTTTTCTTTATTTTCTTTTTTGCATTTATAGGCATAAGTGTTTGCTAGGGACTAGCAAAGGCAAGTATAGGGGGTAATGAATCTCCATTTCATCACTTTTATTCTTTTGTTTTGGCATTAAATCCCTAGCTAAATGCATGTATATAACATTAATGTGTCAATATAAACACCTCATAATGTGTACAAAATATTGCATAAAATATTGTATACTTATTGTATTTAATTCCAAAATTAAAGAATAACAGAAGAAAAGAAAAAGAAAGGAGACAACATAGGTGTTGAGTGACCCTAGACCCTGAGACTCAGTCATCATGATGACTTAGTCAACAAGTAATAAACTAGGGGAGATAGGGCAGATAATATGTACAGAAAAGACATGAAAACCCTACTCTTTAATTCATCTATAAATAGTTTTTGTGACTTATTTTATTCTTTATTATTTATACATCAAATTAAGTAACTTTGTACATGAAAGTTGTAGATAAAAAAAGAGAAAAATACAAAATTGATTTCACATGAAAATAATACACAATATGCCTTCTACACTCAAAATAAAATTCTAAAATACTAACCTCGCAGACATGTATCTTCTCCATATGAACTTAAAATTCATCAAAATTACACTTAAATTTTATATAACTTTTAATTAGCTATTTAATAGGTGGTTTCATTTAATTTGGAGTTAAGATGCATAAGTTAAGTTTTGGACCCTTATTGTATAATATACCTGAATAAAATATCCAATTTTTTATTCTTTATACATAATAATAATAAAATAAAACAACTAAAAATAAATTAGAATAAATATATACACTAAAATGCATAGATGAAGTATACAAACATACGCGTATATAATAAAAGATTTTTACCCCACGAACCTTAAAAACTTGTTGAATCACCTCTACAACCTTTTGCACAAAGTAATTGCCCCATCAACCCTATAAATTACTCCCAAGAACTCCCACGAGCTTCAAACAGATTAACCGCAAGGTTCATGGGGTAGAGTTAGCAAGTTTACAGTGTCGAGGGGTAATTACATTATCTCAAAGGTCGCGACGGTAATTTAAAAAGTTTATAGGGTTCGTGGGGAAAATCACCCATATAATAGTTGCACATATTTATTTAAGTATACAAATAACCTCTGAAAAAATAATAAAAATATATTTATGTATATTTAAATAAGTTATAAAAATATAAATTATGTGTATAAAATAATAAAATTTAAAAAGCAAAACAAAAATAAAATATACAATATGTAGGTAAATATACCTATTATTATACATGTAGATATTAACTCATAATAAAAAGTCTCATAAAATAAATAAAAATGTGTATAAAATACTACATAAAATTATAAACATTTTTTATCTTTTAAGAAAAAATCTATTAAATCATTTATTTTTTTATTAATCTTACAAATCCTTTCCTTCAAGGATTTTTCTAGTTGGACCACGTGGACCAACCCGAACTCTCCTCCCATTGACCCTTGGTCAACTGACCCTCCTCTCTCTTCCTCGTGCTTCGACATGTCAAAACATGGGTTTTGCTCCAATTTCCCCGCTGATCTCATGATGCTCTGACTTGTCGTGATGCTCTATTCCTGGAGATTGAACACCCATAATTCTCGTGCACACCTTAGATCTGACCGATCTCCATCGAGTCGAGTAGCATCTGCCTCGCAAATCGACCCCTTGTTCAGTCTATAAAAGAAACCCTCCGGCCATCTTTCCCAGGTTGATCCCTCTCTGTCGAATCTTAGCCCCTCAGAACCCACTCAACAACTTCCACTTGGTGAATGCAACTAGAAAGCAGTCTTTTCAGCGAGGAGTAGCGACAGAGGAGGAGATCCACCATTGCCAGAGGAGAGTTCCAGTTGGTTCTACTTCATCAACCTATGATCAATTGGAGGTATGCTCTTTTGCATTCCTAGGTAATATCTTAGTCGTAGTTTCATTTTTGGCTTTTAATTTCTGGTTTAATCGCCCCTTTTGTTTTAATTTTAGAAATCCCCAAATCGCCAGGAGCTCATGATCTAGGCAAATTCATCGTCCCTTGACATGTCCCCACTCTAATTTTCACCCCATTTTATTCTCTATCAAGTTTTCCATCAATTGCACCACCTTTTCCTCCTTGATCCATCGTGAATCAGGGAGTCGAGGATCCCTCTGTCGTCGTTTGCCAGAGCCCCACCTTCATCCCACGCAACATCTCTTTATGCTTAATTCCCTGGCTGAGGAAGTAGCCCTCGGGCCAAGGAGTCTTTTGGTGCAGGTCTGCGACTCCAAAGATGCATTTGGAGCCCTACTAAACACCTGGAGAACATTCAGGTGCTCAGACCATGTCTGAGCACATGGAGCTCTCCCGCCATCCTTGAAGGAACACCCACTTCACGTGGAGGACTCCCAACTCACCGCTGGGCTTGTTAGAGGAGCGATCCACAGCTGGATCACAAAGAAATGACAAATCAAATCTCAGCGGTTAGAAGTCCTTCCGTTGTTTTTGTTACCCCCCATTGGGTTGTCCGATCAAGAACAACGACCCAGATCTAACCTAGGTCATTGCATCTCTTTGAAGGAGTATGCATGGATAGTCGTTGGATATGCCATGTGGATGCGTCACCTGTGGTCCGAATAAAGGCGCTTTAGTGGTGTATTTGCAAAGACCCCCTCTGCTCTTTTTATATTTCATATCAAGTGCTGTAAATATTTTATTAAGTACAAAAGTTCTTAGACTATTTGCATGTACCTCCTGTTACTTTTTAATATTGCAATTAAGTCCAATGTCAGATCACCTCACGTGGACCCTCACGTGAGGGGACATTTTGCAACTAGGAACCCCCATATTTTATATTTGCTATTTAATACTGAAAAATCAAAATGTAGTTCATTATTTTTGGTTAAACTGCACGAACCCCTGCGATTTATTTTATTTGCAAAAACATCCCTACTAGCTTGATTTTTTTAGTTTTGCATCTTTTTTTATTAAAAATAGCTTATGTACTCCAAAAATTCTCAAAAATAGGTTTAGGTTCATGATTGGCTTCCGATCCACGTCATATTTTTTATTTGCCATTTTGCATGCGTTTCATATTTATTAAAAAACATTTAGAGCTATGTTATTCCCTGTTTGACTAAAAATACAAAAAAATTATAAAACCTTTTTTAAAAATTACAAAAATTACCCATTATTTATTACTCTATTTTATAGCCATAGACCGAAAATTACAAACAAATATCAAAAGGAATTCTACAAATGAACAAACCTTTGCTAAACCTAAAAAATTTACAAAATATTCTTGAAAAATTTAAAAATATTATTTGTATTCTATATTTTTATATATTTTATTATTTATGTATTAGAATTGATTTTGAGAGCATTTTCAATTTTTAAATCTCAAATCAATTCGGTCCTATTAAACATTCCGTATTTTTCTTTATTTCAGCTTTTAAAAATACAAAAAATGCAAAAAAAATGATCAAAAATAAAAATAATTTAAAATTATAAAAAGATTTTATTGGGTTCTTTTCGATTATTTTTATCTATATGTATATGAAGTATACCCTATACTGCATATATATATATATATCTATAATCATTATTTATAACTTATATTATTATTAATGATTATAAATACCTTACAATTATTTTAAAACCTTTAGAAAATAAAAAGGATTGTTCTCTTTGGTTATTTTCTGATTTTTGCTTATTTTTTTTATATATTATACCATATAGTATTCATATTATATATATATATCTTTATTATTCCTTTATATATATATCTATCCTTATATATATATTAATTATACTATTAAATGAAAATAAATTTAAAATTAAATTTTTAAAAGAGAGAAATTATTCTGTTTAATTAAAACCCGCATACCCATTGAGTGATTTTGTGCATACTTGTATACACTTTCTATATTTATTCCTTTAAATAATACCTACTAAGACCTGTGCTTCTTGTGTTCGACCCCTACTTGCTTGTTCACTGTACATACTTGTTTGGTAGGGTAAAATAAAATTTGATTCACACCTCAGTTCGTATTGCTTCATTATCTAGGGTGGGTTAATTGTTTAATTTGATCGAGATCCATGGGAGAGGTCACTTCAGCGATTGTGGTATGCTTTGTGAGGCCACACGTCTCTTTCCTCTAGGTCCTGATCATTTGAAAAGGAAAGAACACAACATTGGCCAAGCTTTTATCAGTTGCTTCTCCCTCCTTTGATGGTATCTGGTGATGCTCTAAGGCTCAAAATGTTCCTGACAGCTGCCCGGAGCTGCTAATGGCTTCAAAAGGTCCAGGGACCCCTAGAGCGGTCCTTGGAGGTCGAGGAAGCTCCACCATTTAGGGAACCTGAACTTTGATAAAACTCACCTCTAAAGAGGCTTTAGACCACCATAACCTACACATGAAGATCAAACACACAAAATAGGTACTCATGGGGCTCTAATTCGAGTGAGATGAAGCGAAATGGAGTTTGGCGGAGGGTTTCCTATGAGTGGAGGAGTTCAAGACCATGAGCTCTTGATCTGGGGAAGATCAAGGGGAATGAAGGTGTCTGGGGCATAGAGAAGAGAAAGGGGCACGAGATGGAGATGCTAGGCAGGTCAGAGATAGACTGGGAATGATGAAAACGATGGATGGAACTGAGCTCTGACGAACTTCGATCATGTGATTTTACGGAATAAAAGACAAAAATAACGGAGATAAAATGATTAACTTTGCTAACCTACACCTTAGGAATATAAATAAGCTAAGAACTAGGGCTCAATCTCGAGGAGAAAGGAGCCCAGGCGGAGCTACGATGGAGAGGCCGACAAAGTTCAGATCACATGTTCGAGCACCCCTTCCTCGGATCCAAACACTCCAGCAAAGAAGCTCCTGTCACCAGCGACCTAAACAAGGAGAAATTTGTAGATTTCGAGGGCTTCAGCGGTATCAAAAATCAAAGGGAGGCGGTGGATGTGTATTTATACAAGGGGGCTTAGACTCGAGAAGAACAATCGATGCGGTGATCCTCAGATTGAGGAATGAAGGGCGCGTGAAAGACTAGTGATCGAGGATGAACAACCAAAGAAGAATCAAGCATGAAGGATGCAAGTAATGATAAGGAAAATATGAGGAAGAAGGGGGTCAGCGAGGTCTGACAAACCTAGGGGCGCAACGAGCCAGTTGACCGGCACATCAACCATGGTTGCGTCCCCATTGGTCCACGTCACCTGCTACAGACAAACCCTTAATACAATCCAAAGAAAATTCAAAAATAAATAATAAATGATTCTATTAATGTTTTCATAAAACATTAAAAATATTTATCATTTTATATAGTATTTTAATATGATTCTTATTAATTTTTCGAGTTTATTTATTGTATATTACTTTTTGTGTGTACATTTATAGTCATATTTACCTATATAAAGTATATTTTATTTTTTATATTTTCAATTTTATTTTTCTGTACACATAATATATATTTATAACTTATTTACATACACTTAGTATATTTTCTTGTATTTTTATGAAGTCACTTGCACACTTAAACATAAATATATATTATGTGGATATGTATATGTATAATTCATCTATAAGTTATACTTATTTTTTAATGCGGTTTTTTTGTTTTATTTTTTATATATGTACATGTATTATAAATAATATTTACAAAAATATAAAATAATGAAGAATATAAGGAATAAATAAATTTTCTATTTAATATAAGTAAATTGCACAATGAGGGCCCAAAACCTAGCTTTTGCATCTTAACTTCAAATTGAATGAAACTACTTTCATAAAATAGATAATTTAGTTTAATGAACAATAAAGGAGAGTTTGGTGAATTTTGAGTTCATATGGAGAAGACATTGGCATGAGAAGTTTTTATTTTGACTTTTTATTCTGAGTGTCTAGGGTACACTGTGCATTATTTTCAGATGAAGTCTTTCTATTTTTATCTACAAGTTTCATGTACAAAGTTTATTAATTTGAGGTATAAAAATAAAAAAATAAAATAGATCCTAGAATGAATTTATTGGGGAATTAAAAATTTTGGGTTTTAAGTTACTTTTGGCCCTTATTTTCCTCCTACTATATTCCTTGTCGGCCCAATCATCATGATGCATAGGTCTCGGGGTTTAGGGTCATTCAATACCTATGGTATTTCATTTCTTTTTCTTTTCTTTATTCTTTTATTTTGTCTTTAAATATAGAATTTTATACAATAATTACAACGTAACTAGTAAAGGTTATTTATGCAATTTAATGTTATATACATGCATTTATGTAGTGTTTAAAGGCCAAAATGAAAGAAAAAAGGTGATGAAATGGAAATTCATCACCCCCTAATACTTGCCTTTGCTAGTCCCTAGCAAACACTTATGCATATAAATACAGAAAAGAAAACAAAGAAAAGAAAAAGAAAGAACTTGGAACGATTTTTTACTCTTAAAGTTGTCATATAAAAATCGAAGTTTGGACCTTAGTGTTGACCTTTGGATTATTGGTTTTTCTTCTGGAACCATACTAAGGTTAGGAAATGTAACACGAGAACCTTTAGGTTCCATAATCCTATGATCTAGTTCTCTTCAACTTTCAGGTCAGAGCCATTCTCTCAGTCACGTACTCTTGCTACTTTGAAATGACAGATCCATGTGTGTGAAGTTTCAGCTCTTCACAGACAAATTGCTGAACTATAAAAGAGTCTGCTCTCCTTGTAGCTCATCCTCGTGGAGACAGATATTTCCTTCTAAGGTCAGATACCGCTGGTCTTTACAACAGAAAGGCAGAGAAGTTAGAAGAATGTGAAAAGAACTGTGAATCGACTAGTGTACTCTTCATTTCCTTGTAAAGCACAGTTAATGTAATCGAGTCTTCACCGAGAAGCATGATTTTTATAAAGCTCATATTTTTGCGAAATTTTTGGTGTAGGCTTCTTCTTTGGATTTTTCTTTGACTTTGCATTGCTCTGCATTCTTTCTTGCACCCTGGTGGATATAACATCTTTTGGTCTGCTTATTTTTTGGGGTCTTGGAAAAAGTTACGCCCATAGACCATTCCTCATCTAAAGCATTGTCTCAATCCAGTCTCCAATCTTTAGATATCATGGCTACCAAAAGAAATGGGTGAAAGTATCAATTTGGCAATCCCCAAGAATGGTTGCAGAGCCACGCTTGACGAAGCAACCTAGCATCATCTTGACTTAGACTCCAAGATTTTTCAACAATCCATCTGAGTTGAGATAAATGTTAAGTGCAAGGTTTCTAATCAAGCCACTGTCTCAAGAGTCGTGTGGACGATATGAAGGGTTCTAGTTAAACACTATGAATCAGCGCATGAACATAATTTCGTAGACACTAAAAAATTAAGTTAAAGTGACCTAAAGTATCCCAGTTTCAATCCTTAATGGATTCTTCTGAAATTAAGTGTATTAAAGTCTATACCAAGATCCAATTTTTAGATTTTAATTTATACTTGTTCAATTGTCTTGATCATTCCAAAAAAATTCGACTTTAATTTAGACTTTTTGAAGCCATTTTCTTATTGAACTTTTTATGAAATTTTAGAAAAAGTTTTGTAAATTTTTATGCATATTTTTGAAAAAAATTTTGCAAAATTTTATGGGTTTTGAATATTGCATTTTTTTAGCAATTTTAGGATAAAGGTTAGTGAAGAAAGATGTATAACTATTTACACAGAAGTGCATCTATATTTACAAGGGTGATGGTATATTTTATACATGGACATTTCAAGTTAATTGTTAGTGGTTATTTACAGAATTTATATACTTGTTTTATACTTTTGTAATTATTTTTATTTGAGCTATTAGTTACACATGGTTCTCAAAACATTTGAAATCATTTTTACAAACATTACAAAAACTTATTTTTGCAACTAATTTTGACAAACATTTGTACAAACATTGAAAATCATCTTGCAAATATTTTCCAAACAGAGTATATAGATTTTTCAAATGATTTTTGCTACCATTTTTCAAATCATTTACAAATAGATTTTTTAAAAGTTTTTTTTACACAAATTAAAGGAATTTTTGCAAACAAAGGATTTTACAAAGATTTGAAAATATTTTGCAAAAGTTTTTCAAGCAGTTTTCAAAAGATTTTTCAATCATTTTTTAAATCATTTTGCAAAATATTTTAAACTCATTTATTGCTTTTATTTACAAATAATTTTGGTGTATTTTTTAATTAGCCATATTATTGAAAATACGAATGTGCTAGTTATGGCTAAAGTATGTAGAGTGTATATACGACTTCCTTATACTTAGCTTGATCTATGTCCTCATAGACCAGAGAGAAAAAAAGGAAGACATAACTCATACTAAGTATAGAAAAGTATATACTATAACAACTAAGGAATCAACGAATGAGAAGTCAACAATCCCCTCATATACTTAGGATGAAATAATCCTAAGTATAGTAGACTGTACACAAGACAAGGTGGGTCAAGGGTGGAAATGTATGAAATCATCAACCCAACCTGTCTCCCCCTATACTTAGGGTAAAATATCCCTAAGTATAAAAAGAATATCAAGAGTTGAGGAGACATGTGAGGGATCAATAAATGAACAACTCATGGTGCTTTCCCCTTATACTTATGACAAAGTATTTCCTAAGTATAATAGTTACGAAAGGGGTGAACACCTTTTTGAATGAATTATAAAGATGAAAAGAAAAAGAAGAAGAAAAGAAAAGAAGAAAAGAATAAAACAGAAATTGTTTTTGGTTTTTCTGCTTAAGTGTTTGTTCCTTTTGTCTCTATAAGCTCATCTTGAAATACAATTTGAACCGAGTCAACAATGAACGGGAATGTGTTGTGCTCTAAATACGGCTCCAGCAATTGTCTGTTGACTACAAATGGCTACACATTATGTGACAATTTAGATATTAAGACTTTCATTATCATGCACAATTTTTACAATGAATGGCCCATTCCATTTGCTTTTCAGCTTGCATGGAAAAATCTTCAACTTCGCATCGAACAACCACACCTTATAACCAGGCTCAAAAGTTTTGCTTCGAATATGTTTATCATGCCATTTCTTGACCTTCTCATTTTACATAAGGTTGTTGCCATATGCGTAGTCTCAAAACTCTATCAAACGGTTTAGATCAACATTTCTATTTTTTCCTGCTTTCTCGGAATGCAAATTGCACATGTTAAATGCCCATAACGATTTGTGAATTAATTCTATGGGCAGGTGGCATGGCTTTCCATAAACAAGGTGGTAGGGAGACATGCCAAGAGGAGACTTGTATGTTGTTCGGTAGGCCCAAAGAACTGAGTCAAGCAACTGTGACCAATTCTTTTTGTCTGATTGCACATGCTTCTGCAGAATAGTATTGATATCCCTATTTAAGCATTCTGCCAAGCCATTGGATTCAAGATGGTACGGTGCTGCAACACAATGTTCAGTGCCGTATTCTTTGGTCAACTTATTGACCTCTTTATTAATGAAGTGGCTCCCCCTTCAGATATGAGAATCTTTGAAATTCTGAACAATGAGATGATGATGTCCTTCATGAATCAACAAACTGTGCGACTGTTAGAGGTTCCAATGGAGATTGCCTCCACCCATCTGCTTACACAATCGACAAACAACATGATGTACAATACCCCATGCGTCAAAGCCATCAATAATCGAAATGTATTTCAGAGGCATTATATCTCACATACTGATGTTTTCGACAATTCTCTGATTGTTAGTACATTTCTTAACACAGTCAGCTGCATCCTTGAATAGAGTTGTCCACCAAAGGACACACTAGAGAACTTTTGTTGACGTCCTCTTTCCAGAATGGTGTCCATCATCTTCAAGCATGTGATAGTGGTCTAGGACAACTTTGATCTCCTCCCGAGGTATACACATCCTCCTGATGCAATATGTTCCCTCACGGAATAGATGTGGATCCTCCCACTAGTAAAGTGAATGTCTGACAAGAATTTATTGATCTTGATTTTTGGCCAGTCTGATGGAGTCTTCTTGGAGACACAATAATTTACAATATATAGATCCCAGGGGAGTGAGCCGATAGATAGGATTGCCTCATTTGGAAAAGTTCCATGATAGGAATGAATTCTGCTTAGAAGTCTCAACTTCGATGATTCTAGAAAGATGTTATGCCACCACATTTTTGATGACAGGTTTATCACTAATTTCCAAGTCAAATTCCTGGAGTAAAAGAATACATCGAATCAGAAAAAGTTTGGCATCCTTCTCGCTCTATAGGTCCTTGATGGAAGAATGGTCTGTATAGATCATCACCTTGGATCTGAGTAAGTGCAATATAAACTTCTCCAGGTAAAACACTTCAGCTAGCAGCTCTTTCTCTATTATTGTGTCATTTTTTAGGGCTTCATCTAATGTTCTGCTAGCGTAATGAATTGTAAATGGAAGTCCATCTCGTCTTTGTCCAAGCACAACACCGATTGCGAAATTAGAAGAATCCATCATGGTCTCAAAGGGTAGAGACCAATCTGTCGGCTAAAGGATAGGAGCATGTGTGAAGGATTCGAGGCGACCTCCTTTCCCAGTAGCTCAGTCAACGGTTGGACAATCTTTCTAAAGTCTTTGACAAATCTTCAGTAGAACCCAACGTGCCTTAGAAATGACCGAACCTGATTCAGATTTGTTGGTGGCTCGAGTTTTGAAATAACATCCACCTTGACTGGGTCAACCTCCATACCTGACTTGGAGATGACATGATCCATTCAATTCCCTCAGTCACCATGTAGTAACTCTTCTCCCATGAAAGCACAAGGTTCACCTCGTAACATCTTTTCAAAACTCCATCTAAATAACTGATAACTAGGGTTTTTCTTTATGGTTTAAAGAGAAATATAGATGTAGGTTGTAGAAAACCACTCAAAATAAAACCCAAAATTGATCAAACAAAAATTTCAAACGCCAACTGGGGAAAAAGTTGATTTTTTCGTTTCACTATCTTTATTTATCCAGGCAAGTGCTCCTGGGTCGAACAAGGAGGCAAAAAATCACACTTGAATTTTCGAGGGAAGACAATATTTTTGTGATTTTTAACTTTCTTTTCTTCTCTTTTTTTGGTGAGGAAATTCTTTTTGAATTTTAGTTTTTTAGTCTTTTTTGTTCTAAATTTGTAATTTAATTTTCAAAAAGGATATTTTTTCGACCAATTTATCTACAATATGGTATGTGAAAATGTAGAGACATATATGTGATACTATGTAGTAGATAAAGTGCTCGAGCAATAGGCTCGAGAAAGAACACGAAAGGAAATCAAAATGTCTTGAAAATCAAATAATAAAATACAAGCAAAAAGTGAGAAGAAATCCTCAAAATTTGATGCAATTAAAATATAAAAAAATTAAGCTAGAATAATGTTCAAGAAGTCCACAATAATCTAAAATCTAATGTGGAATATATATAAAGGAAAAAGGGGATTCTTTCAGTTATGTCCTTTGTCAGGGACCTAAATGAAAGAAAACTCTAGGATGTATTATACTTAAGTCCCTGAACAGAGACCTAAATGTAATTAATAGAAGCTCTAGAGGTGCATGAAAATATGGAAGTGAGCGAGGTTTATTATGCAATTATTCCACCACTTGAAGATCAACAGCTCTGATTAGAAGACTCCGTTTGAATCTGGTCCGTCCAAGAACTCCACGTATCGTTAGGCTGTAATGCGAGTTCTTGGGGTTGTTCCTCCCCAATCTGAAGGGAGACGGTGATGGATTTAGTCCTCTAGCTGCTCTGATGACGTGACAGACTAGTGAAGACCTCCGGTCAGGCCAGAAGGGGGTAGCCTACCCACTTCGAGCTTGCTTGCGGTGGGGAGCTGATCGAAGAATGCAACAAGGACAATTAAAGATCCTATTAAGGTTTGTACTCCATGCGTAAGTGCTATAGCGTGTTTGATTCAATCGATGAAGACAAGCTCCAGATGCTGACTTCATATGGATGAAGATGAAGCTCCGGATGCTATGCTACTTGTAAGGTCGATTTTAATTGCTCGATTCAAAGAGGAATTAACTGAAGGATTAATTGTTCTTGCAGCTATGAATGGTTTTCTAGAATGAGTGGATATTATAATGAAATTGAGTGTGATTTAAGTTAGTTGATAACGGATTTTGAGTGTGAATTAGAGAATGATGCTTAAGGTATTTGACTATGTAATTAGGTGACTTAATTCGACATGAAAATCAAGAAAATCAAATGGGTGAAGGTATTCACTTGGGAAAAAGGGTTGAAGACCCCTCAAGGTGTCGCTCGACAGTGCGGTGATCACCAGAAATGTATGTTTGCTTGGCGACGATTCAAGGCGATCTCCACCTTGGAACGACTCCTCCGATCACCCTTCCTTCGCGCGTGATCTGCCGGAGATGTTGTCACTACCATGGCTGCAGGTGCTGAGGGAAGAAGTGAGGTAGTCATCCAGGTCATTCTGGAATGGGAGAAGTTAGTTGTTATGGTCGAGATTAGGATCATTAAATAGGGCGATTGATGGAAAGTTGGATTAGATCCTAGGGTTGGGGGATAAGAAGGTTGTTGGGGCTTGAAGACGAACTGATTAGATCATGATTTGGGTGTTTGGAGACTTGGGAGTAAATGGATGAAGTGTGGCCGGTGGAACGGACGACATACCAGATTCTTGGCGAAGAAGCGCCAGGTGCTGACACATGTCAGCACCTGGTGGCTAAAATAATGAATATCATATTAATTACATAATGAATATTAATGGCATTATATTAAATAGTTATAAAAAGAAAAAGTAGAGATAATTAATTTAACTAATGTATGGTATATGTTATTTTAGTAAATAATATATATTTCATGAACTATGAATATAATATTAATAAAGATGTATATAGTATACTTATTAAATAGGAATTTGTTTTTTAATTTAATAATTTAATAAATAGTATATAATTCTTATATTTCATTGATTAATAGAATAATAAATAATAGATGTGTGAATTTTCTGAATTTTAATAAATTAATTTACATATGTAAATAAAGAAGATATATGCGTTATAGTTCAAATTCAACTATAAATTAAGTTTTTTGATTTTTTGAAATTTTAAAAAATTTTGAAATAATTTATACACCATCTACAAGATTATAAAAAATAAATATTATAAAATCACTAAAATTATAGATAATATGATCTAAATAAAATAAATAGCCCAGAAACCCTGTTGTCATTAGGTCCTAAAATCGAATTTTTGCAAACGGACTCTAATTTTAGTGAAATCACCTTCATTAATTAATGTTTTTTATTTTATGAACTTTAAAGGTGAGTAGAGTGAAATTGGAGTTCGTATGAAGAAGTTATGATGTTTGGAAGTTGAAAAATTGACAATTTAAAAACTGGATTTCTTGGCATATATTCAGTTTGGGTTTTTTTTAAGATTTTTATATTTTTGTATATATTTTTAGAAATAATAGGAGAAGAGTTTGGTGAAAATTTTATACAAATGAACTAATTAAAAATCTTTTAAGTTTTGATAAAAAGTGAATAGATAATGAATACTATGTGAAATGTATAATTAATTCTTTTTGTGGTCGTCTTCCTTATCTCCCACTACTTTATTTGTTTGGAAATGATGATTTGGTCTTGGAGGTTAGGTTATATAAATAATATATCCTTCAGCTATATTTATATTTTATAATCATACTGTACAATATATACATGTTTACAGTCTGTCATCTTTTTTTATTTTCTTTCATTTTATTTCTTTATTTCATTACATATTTATAATGCATAAAACGTATTTTTATTCATGAATGGTATTTTTATAAGAAATAAAAATTAATAGATATTTACATGTATTTGTTAAGAGTTTTAAGATAAAATATGACAGGAGTGATAATGAATCATGGATTCATCAACCGCTATACTTAAACTTTGTTATTCCATTAGCAAACACTTATTTAAAAAATAAGGGGAAAATAAAGAAAGAATGAATTTATTTCCCTAAACCAATTCACGAGAACAAACAAAGGACAGAGCATAGTTGGGCCTAAAACAAGCATTTTGTTGGATCCTTAATTAGGATTAGGATTTTAATCTCAACAGTCCTCAAGTTCCAAGAATCCTTATTTAGATTCACCTCAATAGCCCGTTCAAATCCACGTACCCATATCACTGACTCTATCATCCATGAATTCAATTTGTACTGTGTGTGAATTGTGTTACCTCTTCCTGCTTAAAGAAGAGAAGAACCCACCCATCCCAATAATACATTCCCGTTAGTTCCTCATCCAACTACTCTTTCCCACGAGGAGGAGGGTATTTCCTTCTAAGGCCAAGTTGTGTTGTGTCCACAGTCGAGTAGAGAGAGAATATAGAAGAATTACAAAAGAACTAGAGTGTGAGGAGTGTAGTCACATCTCCTTGTGAAGCCCAGCCCGGGGTATCTAAGTCTCCACTAAGATGTGCATGCTTTTTGGAAGATTGGACCATTGTGGTCATATTTGGTATTTGGTGGTTTGCCTGTTTTTGGTAGTTTTGTAATGTTTCTTGCAATGCATCAATCTGTTATGCCTCAACGGATATAGCATCTTTTCATTTCATCCATTTTTGAGGTCTTGGAAAAATTGTGCCAGCAGATCCTTCCCTCATTTGAAACTTTATTTTAACCCCACAACTCCCATCTTTAGACGTCCATGCCACTAAACAAGGATGAAAATGCACCACTAAATTGAACTACCCTTCGCAACCCCATGCAAGTTGAGCTAAGTGCAAAGTGCATGTGTCCAAAATCAGTTCATTGTTGGAGAGTTAAACAGACGACACCAAGTGTTCTACTTAGGTAAATTTAAGTTGAATTCTCAAACATGGTCTCATTTAACCCAAAGATTCAAGACACATACCTGGATATTCTAAATTCCAGTTCCTACTAGGCTCTTTATAATAAAATTCAAAGGCCATAATCAAAATCCATCCTTTAGACTATTCCCAAATTTTAGTTTGAGAATTCAAATTTATTCTGAAAAACGCTAATGCAAATGCAACCATGTTTTTGTGAGGTATATTTTTCTGAATTTTACTCATTTTTATGGATTTTAAAGATTTTGTAACTTTTATGATATTTAGGACTTTGTATATTTATGGATTTTTTTAATTTTTATAAACACACATATTTACAGGAGTTTGACAAGATAAATTACCAATATTTTGTTTGGAGTAAACAACTAATGTATTTTAAAAATTTTATATACAAAGAATTTTAAATATTAAGTTATTTACACATGTTTAAGTATGATTTTAAATAAGTATTATACATATTAAATATATATATTTTAAGTACAAATTTTAAACTAAGAATTTTAAATAAGAATTATACAAATATTTTAGTTATTTACAAAGATTTTATCAATATTAAATAAATGAATTTAAATTAACCCTTACCCACTTTTATGGATTTTATAGATATAGAAAATACATAAAAGTACGAGTTATGGACAAAAGTATATATTGAATATATATACACCCCCATACTTATCTTATGCTATTAGCGTCAAAAGAGAAAAAGGAGGACATAACTTGTGCTAAGTAAAAGTGGGTGAAAAGAAGAAAAAGATGTGAAGTTAATGAGCCCCCTTATACTTACGATCAGGTCATCGTAAGTATACTGGAAGACAAAAATGAGGTTATTGTGGGCAAGGAATATACTAACGAAGGAACGAAAGAAAAAGAAGAAATGAAACTAACGAATTCACTCGGTCTCCCTATACTTAGGATAAGGCATCCTAAGTATATAAAAGAATGTGGCCAAAAATTAAGGGCCAGTGACTGGTGTAAAAGAAAGGAAAACAAGAGGAAAGTAAAAATAACAAAATTTAGAATGAGAATCAATGGGAAATTGATCCCCCCTATACTCATGATCCGATATCCTAAGTATAAAGACGAGCAAAAATGGGGGACGATTGAGGACTAAGAAGAATATACAAGTGGTGTATTTGGAAATCTAAAAGCCTCGCAGGTCTTTGTACAAGACAAAATGAAGTGGAAGAGGAGACATAAATCATGTACATAGCAGATCACCTTAACCTGGGTCATACTGAATTGTCTGTTATGCTCGCATGCAACGATTCCTAGCTGAACACGTAGAGTTGCCTCTGTAAGTGAATGTCGTATGCGGCATAGGTCTCTCTACTAAAATATGCATCTCTTGAGTCAGACTACATGAGATATCAATATGTGTATCCATCATACCTTCCGACTCTCTACATTGAATTTAGATCGTATAATCTCTAAATTATAATCAACCGACTCTCATGCTAAAATATGTGTACTCTCAATCTGCAGCACAGAGATGTCTACTACAACTGACTTAGTATGACCGACTCAACATGGATCTGGCTTGACTGAAGGGTTGGGAGGCGAGGAAGTTTGTGTCTGACTCACCTCGTAATTAAGTGGGACCAACTTGGGAAGAGGGTCATCTCGAGTCTGTGAAGACATACGATAGATGGTGGAAGATCGAGAGCTCACGGAGTCTGAGTGTAAAATCCATCTAGTCATCATCTTCAATGTCAAAAAGAATATGGGAGAGAATCACGAAATCAAATCAAGGACACGAATGTGAAGGCATATAAGACGCTGAATAATGCACACACTACAAATAAACACAATGCAAACCCCATATTCACCAACTTCACACAGTTGAGACCGTAAGAGTTCGACCTTTTATCTTTTCAATTTTATTTTGGTGATCAAGAAGTTGAATTAATCAGACTCATAGGTGGTGTCGCCCTTTTTGTGTATCTATCACACCATTTGACTTTTTACGCTGAATAGATCCTATAATCTCTTAAATATAATCAATTAAATCTCATGCTTGAATATGTGTAATCTCAATATGCAGCACTGAGATGTCTACTGCAACTGGCTAAGTGGGACCGACTCAGTGTGGGCCTGCCTTGATTGAAAGGCTGGGAGGCGAGGGAGTCTGGGTTTGACTCACCTCGTAACTAAGTGGGATCAACTCGGGAAGAGGGTCATCCTAAGTCTGTGAAGACATACGATAGATGATGGAAGATCGAAAGCTCACGGAGTCTGAGTGTAAAATCCATCTAGTCATCGTCTTCAATGTCAAAAAGAGTACGGGAGAGAATCACAAAATCAAATCAAGGACACATATGTAAAGGCATATAAGACGCTGAATAATGCACACACTACAAACAAACATAATGCAAACCCCATATTCACCAACTTCACATGGTTGAGACCGTAAGAGTTTGGTCTTTTATAAATTCAATTATATTTTGGTAATCAAGAAGTTTTATTAATCAGACTCACATGTGGTGTTGCCCTGTCACTCAGCGTACATCCTCACAATCCCCCAAACAGTGGTACCATCTGCTCGGGCTGCCGGGTTATATCAGGCCCAATGGGACCTATGAGATGGAGCACATCAAAATGACTTTTTATGGTCGGAGGCAAGTGCTTGAAGTTGCAACTATGCATTGAAAAGTGTTGCATAGGTACTTAAGGCACAAGTCCAGGGATTTTGGCTCTAATCCTTATATGTAAGTGCCTCACTCGGTCAGGAGAGTACCTATATACAATGAGGGGGTTGCTCTCCCCAAATCGAGGAATGAATCAATTACGTTTGATTTTAAGAGTCAAGTTTAGTTAGCGGTCTTGATTTTTAAATTTTTTATTTTCACTTTTTGGATATTTTCAACAATATCTAGCGGGAGGTCGGTTTCCTTTTTTAGTAAAAAATAGTGTCTCACGGATGGGGAATCGCATATTGTGACTAAAACTATGATGCATGCAGAGAAAGAAGTCATACTTGACACTAGCAGTCTACATGCAAGTCATCTGCATAGTATTTAAAACCTAGTCTAATGCATGAAAAGTCGTGAAAAATCGAATCCTAATCAGCAGTTCGAACGTAAGAATGAATTTATTTTTCAAAACAATCTACCTTATGCCTAAGTGTGGATTAGGGATTTGGGTGTTACTTTAACCGTCTAATCAATCATGAATTCACCCCTAAGCTGCACAAAATCACATGAAACAAAGAAAATGGCAGAAAACTGGAAGTTACGATCAGGTCCCCCAATTGCACTGGCACCTGGCGAAACAGACTGCGATAAAAAGTTGAATTCTAGTTTTACAAGTTGGGATGTCCTTAGTGGACCCCTTCTACAAAAAGAAAACATGCAAGCATCCCTTCCTCTCTCACAAAAACAGAAAGACGTGCGAATGCCTTAACTTTCAAAAGAAAATAAAAAATAGAGATAGTGTCTGAAAAGAAATGTACACAAAATTATGTCTGACTGACTCGCTCTGCTCCACTGCGACTGGATTGTAGGAGACTGATTCAGTCTCTATGATTCCAACTGAGTCAACTTCCTAGGAATCTGGTGAATCCTGCAGGCCGTACAAAATTGGTTAGCACACGTAGATAAAAACATCAAACAAAAACTACAAAGAAAATCAAAGACAACACAAGAATAAAAAATTGAGAAAAAGACTCAACAAAAACCTATAAAATTGATTAAAGAACAACCGAGAAGATAAAGAAAAATTAAAGAAAATAAAATCACACAAAAACTACAAAGCAAAAAAGAAAGAATAAAGAAAAATCAATCAATTCATGAGAAAAAGAGAATACACGAAAATCAAGAAAAAAATGAGAAAACCGAGAAAACACAAAGAAGAAGATAATAGAGAAAGAAAACTATCACAAAAATAAAACTAAAAAATCTCAAGTATGGCTACGCCTCCCTGACAACGATGCCATTTTAATAATCAGGGTTTTGCCATGAAGTTTAAAGAGAAATATTGATGTCGGTGTAGAAAATCACTCAAAACAAAACCCTAATTGAACATCAACTAGGAAAGAAAATCATTGTTTGTTTCACTATCTTTATTTATCCAGGGAAAGTGCTCATGGGTCAAACAATGAGGCAAAAAATCGCACTTGAATTATTGAGGGAAGAAAATATTTTTGTGTTTTTTATCTTTCTTTTCTTCTCTTTTTAGTGAGAAAACTTCTTTTAAATTTTAGTTTTTAATCTTTTTTATATTTAAATTTCTATTTAATTTATAAAAGGATATTTTTCAACTAATTTAGCTACAATATAGTATGTGAAAATATAGGGAAATATAGGTGATACTATATAGTAGATAAACTGCTTGAGCAACGAGCTCAAGAAAGAACACGAAAAGAAATCAAAACATCTCGAAAATCAAAGAATAAAATCCAAGCAAAAGGCGAGAAGAAATCCTTGAAATTCGATGCAATTAAATAAAAAAATTACGCTAGAATAATGTTCAAGAAGTCCACAATAGTCCAAATTCTAATGTAGAATATGTAGAATAAAAATACATTAAAAGATAAAGGGGATTCTTTCAATTAGGTTTTTGGTCAAGGACCTAACTGGAAGAAAACTCTGGATAGTATCACATTTAGATACCTAGATAGGGACCTAAATGCAATTAATAGAAGCTTTGGAGGCACATGTAAAATCTGGAAGTGAGTGGCGTTTATTATGCAATTATTCCACTACTTGGAGATCAATTGCTATGATTAGAAGACCTGATTAGATCTGGTCTGTCCAAGTGCTCCACGTGTCTTTATCCTATAATGCGAGTTCTTGGGGTTGTTCTTCCCCACTATGAAAGGCGGAGGTAGTGGATTTAGTCCTCTGGCTGCTCCGACGATGTAGCTGGCTGGTTAAGACCTCCAACAGGTCAGAAGGGGGTGGCCTACCCCCTTCGAGCTCTCCTGCGGTGGGGGGATGATCGGAGAATGCGGCAAGGATGATTGAAGATCCTATTAGGGTTTGGTACTCCAGGCGTAAATGTTGTAGTGTGTTTTGATTCAATCGATAAAGAAAACCTCAAGATGCTTACTCCATATGGATGAAGATGAAGATCCAGTTGCTAGCTACCTGTAAGCTGGATTATAATTGCTCGATTCAAAGAGGAATCGACTGACGGATTAATTGTTCTTGTAATTATGAATGGTTTTCTAGAATGAGTGAATATCAGAATGATATTGGGTGTGATTTAAGTGAATTGAGAATGGATTTTGAGTGTGAATCGGAGAATGATACTTATGGTATTTGATTATGTAACTAGGTGACCTAATTCGATACGAAAATCAAGAAAAACAAATGGGTGAAGGTATTACCTAGGAAGAAGGGTTGAAGACCCCTCGGGTCATCAGTTGATGGCGTCATGATCACTGGAGTTGTTCGCTTACTTGGCGATGATTCAAGGTGATCTCAACCATGGAACGGTTCCTCTGATCACCCTTCTTCCGCACGTGATCAGCTGGAGATGTTGTCACCACCTTGGCTGGCTAGTGCGGAGGGAAGAAGTGAGGCAGTCATCAAGACATTTCTAGAATAGGAGAGGTTAGTTGTTATGACCGAGGTTAGGATCATTAAATAGGCGATTTATGGGAAGTTGGATTAGATCCTAGCGTTGGCTGTTAAGAAGGTTATTGGGGCTTGTAGATGAACAAATTAGATCATGATTTTGTTGTTTGGAGATGCGGGAGTAAATGAATGAAGTTGGCAGGTGCAACAGATAGCATAGCAGATTCTTGGAGAAGAAGCTCCAGGTGCTGACACGTGTCAGCACCTGATAGGTTGAAATAATGAATATCATATTAATTATGTAATAAATATCAAATGGTATTATTTTAAAACGTTATAAAAAATTATAAATAATTAATTTAACTAAATTATGGTATAATTTATTTTAGTAAATAATATATACTTTTTGAATTATGAATATAATATCAATAAATATGTATATAGTATACTTATTAAATAGGAATTTGATTTATTAATTACTAATTTAAAAAGTAGCATATTATTTATACATTTTATTAATTAATAGAATAATAAATAAGAGATGTATGCTTTTTTTGAATTTTAATAAATTAATTTAGATATATAAATAAATATATTATATGTGCTATAGTTTAAATTCAACTATAAATGAGGATCTTTTATTTATTTAAAATATTAAAGAATCATGAAAAAATATGAAATAATGTATACACCATCTACAAGATCAATAAAATAATTAAAAATTATAAATCATTGAAACTCTAAAATAATGTGTTCTAAATAAAATATTTGATTTTTGATAAATAATGCATAAATAATGAATAATGTGTGAAATGTATAATTAATTATTTTTGTGGTTTTCTTCCTTATCTCCCCTTACTTTATTTGTTTGTCAACCAATCCATGTTGACATGGTCTCGGGGGTTAGGTTTATATAAATAGATCCAATTATATTTATATTTTATAGTTATATTGTATAATATATACATATTCATAATCTGCCTTCTTTTTTATTTTCTTTCTTTTTTGTTTCTTTATTTATTTACATATTTTAATGCATAAAAATGCATTTTTTTCATGAATGATATTTTTATAAGAAATGAAAATTAATGGATATTTACATGTATTTGATAAGGATTTTAAGACTAAATACGACATAAGCATTAATGAATCATGGATTCGTCAACAACCTAAACACATATCAAAGCTATCACCGTAGACCGAGAAGTCATCCATGAAAACTTTGAGAAAATTGTATACCATATCATCAAATACTACCAACATGCCTCTTTGGAATGTAGCAGGTGCGTTGCACAATCCAAAGGGCATCCTTCAGTCCTGAATGAACTTGAGAAGGTAGTCTTCTCCTGATCTTCTTGAGAATGGCAACTTGATTGTACCTGGAGTAGCCATCCAAGAAGCAAAAATATTCCTTTGTGTCTAGTCTTCCGACTATCTGATCGATGAAGGACAGTGTAAAATGGTCCTTTTTGGTTGCAAGATTCAAACATCTGTAGTACACACAAACACGCCATGAGGTTGGCACTTGGGTTGGAATCTCTTCTCCTTTTTCATTGGTGACAATGGTGA